>JAYESA010000011.1:92016410-92203910 GCA_036927795.1 Iris macrosiphon | reverse complement strand
ATCCGGGTGCGGATCGTGACACGTTTTTATGGTGGCACATGTAGATCAGACTTCACAAGAAGTGCGATGTCGTAGTAGTACTTAGGACTAGAGTACTATTACTAGCCTGCAATAGGATATAGGATATTAAGAATAGGAAATACTCAATCACAACTAGGAATTTAAACTCTGAATTAAATTTACTAATCTTAATCACCCTGAATGACTTGATATCTTCTCCAATTTATGTCCTTCTCAAATAAAATCTTATCTTGTGTCTTAATGATGTCTCCTTATTATTTTATCATATTCCAGAATGACACCTATAACATATTCCAGAAGGATACGCGAGATCAGAGCACCCGGTTGTTCAGGAGCAGCTGCAGAAGCCGCTCCAGTTGTCTCTGAATGTCTTCCTTCTCCTCTTTTACTTCTATCCCAAGGAGGTGTACCATCGAACACTGGAGGCATGTCCACTGAAGGAACACATTTATATGAGTTCTTCAAATGTATGCTGGAGCCGCAGAGGGCTCAGACTGAGGTCCAGAGGGAACAAACAAAAATGATGCAAGAAAGCATTGAGAGTTTCCATCATATGGCTTTGGCATCTATGGAGAAGTTTGCATCTCAGCAACAACAACCTGTTCAACAGAAAATGGCCAATATCTTGGACTTCAAGAAGATGGCTCATCGGGAGTTCAAGAGAACTAAAGGGATCCTATATGTGGATGAATGGCTCGAGGATATCGAGCGAACTATGCGAGTTGCTCGGATACCGCAAGACCTGAAGATAGAGGCTGTAGGCTTGCAGCTTCACGATATCGCCCACACATGGTTCAAAAATGAGCCCAGACTTGCTGATCCAGACCTAACTTTGGACCAGTTCAAAGAAGGATGGATCGGTATGGATGTGCATCGATTACAGGGCCCTGAACAACTTCACAATCAAGAACAAATATCCGCTGCCGAGAATAGATGATCTCTTCGATCAGTTGAGTGGCGCGAAGGTATTTTCAAATATTGACTTGAGATCCGGATATCATCAGGTGAAGGTGAAAAATGAAGATATTCCGAAGACTACATTCAGGACTCGATATGGCCAGTATGAGTTCTTGGTGATGTCGTTTGGGTTAACTAATGCCCCGACAGTCTTTATGAACTTGATGAATAAGGTATTACATCAGTACCTGGACAAGTTCGTGGTAGTGTTTATAGATGATATCTTTGTATACTCAAAGACGCTAGAAGAACACGATAAGCATTTAAGGATAGTGCTTGAAACTCTCAGGAAGGAGAATCTCTATGAAAAACTCTCTAAATGTGAATTTTTCTTAAACAAAGTGGAGTTTCTCGGACATATAGTGACTGGAGATGGAATATCAGTTGATCCAAAGAAGATTGCTGCCGTAGAATCTTGGGCCACTCCAAGCTCTGTTGCAGAAATTAGAAGCTTCTTAGGATTGGCTGGATATTACAGAAAGTTCGTGAAAGATTTCTCTCGAATTGCAGAGCCTTTGACTAAACTCACTCGGAAAGATGTAGAGTTTGTATGGACTGAGGAATGCCAGGCAGCGTTTGATGAGTTGAAGAAGAGATTGACTACGGCTCCTATTCTGACATTACCATCAGGATCAGGAGGATTCGCCATCTATAGCGATGCTTTAGGAAAGGGTTTGAGATGTGTTTTAGAGCAAAACAATAAGGTGGTGGCTTATGCATCTAGACAGCTACGGACACACGAGAAGAACTATCCTACCCATGACTTGGAGCTGGCAGCTGTCATCTTGCATTG
Organism: Iris macrosiphon; assembly: GCA_036927795.1. Lineage (NCBI taxonomy): Eukaryota > Viridiplantae > Streptophyta > Magnoliopsida > Asparagales > Iridaceae > Iris > Iris macrosiphon. The sequence continues at coordinate 92,202,139 of JAYESA010000011.1, read as the reverse complement.
AAGTTGTGGAAACATTATTTGTACGGAGAGCGTGTGAAAATATTCACTGACCACAAAAGCTTGAAGTACGTTTCCAAACAAAAGGAGCTGAACATGAGACAGCGTAGATAGCTAGAGCTCATGAAGGACTTTGATATTGTTTTGAAGTATCATCCAGAAAAAGCCAACGTAGTTGCAGATGCCTTGAGCAGGTATCTAGTAGCTATGTGCCTGACGATGGACCGCCACTTGTTAGCAGACTTGGAGAAGTTAGGTATTGAAATAATAATTCCTGGAGTTGAGATACAGATGATGGGTATGCAGATTCAGTCGGAATTGATGAACAAGAACCGGGAAACACAATATCAAGATGTAAGTCTGAGAAGTATCCGAGCTCAGGTACATGCCGGATTACTAGATGATTTTACCATTACAGAAGATGGCTCTTTACGACACAGAGTGAGGTTATGTGCTCCTAGAGGAGATATACGGGAAGAAGTCATGCAGGAAGCTCATCGCTCTCAGTATTCTATACATCCGGGAGCTACCAAGATGTACAAAGATCTAAGAGATCACGTGTAGTGGTATGGTATGAAGCGAGAGGTAGCACATTTTGTTTCCAGATGTCTAGTATGCCAGCAGGTCAAAGCCGAAAGGCAGAGACCAGGCGGGTTACTTCAGCCACTACTAATTCCAGAGTGGAAATAGGAACATATCACGATGGATTTTATTTCCGGACTACCACGCACTCCGGGAGGAAAAGATACAATTTGGGTCATCGTTGATCGGTTGACCAAATCAGCCAACTTCTTGCCATTTAAAGTGGAATTGTCTACAGAAAAGTTCGCTGGATTGTATGTGAAGCAGATTGCCAGGTTGCACGGGGTTCCGATGAGTATCGTCTCCGATCGGGATAGTCGATTTACATCCCATTTTTGGGGGAGTTTGTAGTCTAGCTTGGGTACCAAACTAAAGTTTAGTACTGCTTACTACCCTCAGATGGATGGACAGTCAGAGAGGACTATTCAGACGCTAGAGAATATGCTTCGAACTTGTATTTTAGACTTCGGTGGATCGTGGGAGGATCATCTTCATCTGGTGGAGTTTGCATACAACAATAGTTACCAGACAAGCATCGAGATGTCTCCTTTCGAGGCTCTGTACGGCCGGAGATGTCGTACCCCATTATCTTGGGACGACGTAGGCGAGCGAGTATTGTTGGGAACAGAAATGGTAGTATATGCTGCGGAGAAGGTAAAGCAGATTAGAGACAGACTTCGTCTGGCTCAAGACAGACAGAAGCACTGGTCCGATAGTCGTCGGAGACCGTTAGAGTTTGAGGTTAGCAAATTGGTGTTCTTGCGAATTTCACCAACACGTGGCACAATTCGTTTCGGAAGGAGCGAGAAGCTCAGTCCAAGGTTTATCGGACCTTTCAGTATTACCGAAAGGGTCTGTGCCGTAGCCTACCGGCTAGCTTTGCCACCTACATTAGAGGGAGTACATAACGTGTTTCATGTATCACAACTGAGACGATACGTGGCTGACCCTAACCACGTATTAGATCACTTAGAGATTGAAGTGGGACCGAGCCTCAGCTACCAAGAGCAGCCCGTGGAGATACTAGATCGCAGAGAAAATGTGTAGCGTAAGCGGACAATTTTATTTGTTCGTGTCGCTTGGAGTCATCACTCCCCGGGTGAATTTACTTGGGAGAGAGAAGATGAGATGTGTGAACGATACCCATACCTCTTTGAATTTTGAGGTATTTCTTCTTTCTTTCTATGATCTACTTTAAATTTCGAGGACAATTTTTCTAAGGGGGTAGATTTGTAACCTTCATGTTAATTAGACAATTAAAATTAGTGCTTAGTAGTTAAACATTTTAATCAAGAATTTAATTAGGTTAATCATATAAAAACAAAAACCATGAGAAGTCAAATTCAATTTGGATTGTTCTTCATAAGAAGAGAAATCCAAATTGAATTGGTTAAGGGCACAATAGTCAATTCACTATAATAATATCTTGACAACTCACCCTCCCTCTCACATGACTCTCACATTTAACCCACCCCCTTCCCCTCTCTATAAATACCTTCCCACCTCCTTCACTCGCCATTCCTCATCTCCCCTCAACCCTATTAGCAAGGGAATAGGAGTTCTCCTCATAAGGTAACCCTTGATCCTCTTCAAATTTTTAACTCTAACTAGGATAAGTGTATATATATATATATATATATATATATATATATATATATATATATATATGTATGTATGTATGTGTCAAGAAGGGGGGAAGAAGCACTGCCTGCAGCAGCAAGTAGTGGCTGTAAGCAGCAGCAACAGTAAGAAGTGGCTGCAGCAGAGCAGCAACAAGCAGTGACTGCAGCAAGCAACAACAGAGCAGTAGTTGCAGCAGCAGCTGTAGCTGCAGCAAGCAGCAGCAGAGCAGCAAGCAAGCTATATATATATATATATATATATATATATATATATATATATATACTATATTCTATATTCTATATGTACCCTATATACATAACTATATATGTATCTATATATGTATACTATATTGTATTTATATATGTATCTATATATTTATGTATACTCTATATTATATATATATATATATATATATATGCATCTATATATGTATACTATATTGTATTTATATATGTATCTATATATATATATGTATACTCTCTCTCTCTCTCTCTTTATATATATATATATATATATATATATATATATATATATGTGTGTATCAATATATGTATTTATATATGTATCTATATATCTATGTATCTATATATATATATATATATATATATATATATATATAAAAACTCTATATTATCTATATATGTATACTATATATCTATGTATCTACATATATATGTATACTCTATGTTATCTATATGTGTATCTATGTATGTATTTGTATATGTATCTATATATCTATGTATCTATATATATATATATATATATACTATATATGTATCTATATATGTATACTATATTATACCTATATATGTATCTATATATCTTATATATGTGTGTGTATCTATATATGTATCTATATATATATGTATCTATATATATATATATATATATATATACATTATTTTTATATTTAAGTTTTTATATAGATATTTGTCTCATCTATAAACCAAAAATAGCATAAAATTGACCTAAAAATCTAGTGGGTTGAATCTACTTAATTATATTTCACCAATTAATGTGAATTATTCATGATATAGGTTATCTGGGGACCCCATCACACACTCTGACTTGTTTCACCCGCTTTGGATCCCAGGCGAGTACAGTCTCTGATGGTTTTCTTACTGTTAATTTCTATAACACATGTAGTATTGTTGTACTTGATTCCTGACACGAAGAAACACTGACTAGCATATCTTGTATTTTTAGAACTTGATCTTGTGTAATACTTGATATTCGTGTGATTCATGTATGCTAGTCGGGGCAAAAAAATGCTAGTTTATATGTGATCATACCCTTAAATCATGTGCAAATATAATTCATGTGCAAAGGCTAACTATACACTTCACGTATGATTAGCCGGCTCCCATTGTGCAATCCTAAGCCGATCACATAATCAAACTAGTATTTCAAAACACTTTGTGACTATAGATTTCTTGTTGATACATGACATATTTTTCGTTTATTCATTTTTCCTGTCCATTTCTTACCATGTCTTGATGTAAGTTTATTTATCCATCATATACTACTTTTTCTATCACTGTTTTATAGTCCTTATTATGTATTGAAACTGCTATTAGAATTGCACTCGTTCAATCCTGACTGAATAATATTTCAGGTAGCACTTAGAAGGACATGTGCCCTATCTATTATGGATTTTTGGAAAATTAGCTTCGAGCCTGATTTTACCTCCTGGAGGATCGAGGAAGGCCGCAAGCGGGAGACCTAGTTATGACAATAGTTAAAGTTTGCAGACTTACTATAGTTGTATAATTTATGAACACAAGATTTTGTACTGAAACCTTTATATACATATATATACTACAACATGTTTCTACCTACCTCAGTTTTGTGATTGAGTATAATATTTGTTCCCTTTATATTATGAGGTGTTGGTTATACAGTACTAGTTCCAGACAGCATTCTACCGCCAACACTGCGGCGTAGGCTGGGCGTGTCCACGCACTCGTACCCAAAAACCCGGGTGTGGGTCGTGACACTTGATCTTCTTTGTGGCTGGGGAGGAAGTACCGCAATGAGCACTCCTCCATTGCTTTGTAAGCACAGATTTGTGCCATGAGATTGGGCTTGTATGCTTTGCAAACACCATGTTTGTGTTCTTTTTAAAGCCAGAAAGGCCCTAGATTATCCATATCTAGTCTGGCACATTATTGCCTTTATAGGGGACCGTTTTGTGTGTGTCTGTGTCTGTGTGGGTGGGTGGGTATTCTTTTGAACAGGTGAAAAAAAAAAATTTTGATTGATCACTATCTCCCTTATGTTTCAATACAAAAAATATCTATCTATAATATCTCCCAGTTCCCAAGTATGTGATTGCTGGGATAGGGCTTTATCCTGCTAGCTCTGGGTTGCATCAATCTTTTCATGTTGCTGGCTATATATGCTTTAAATTATCATAGATTGTTTCTAATTGGTCGATGAGACAAAAACTTCACGGTAAGAAAGTATTTGCTGATGAATCTTGATTTAGCAAAAAATGACCTAAAATTAGTTAATTGTTTCACAAAAAATAGAAGTATAAACAGCAAATCCTGCAAGGGAAATAATCAAAGATTCAATACAACAATAAATTAATCAATATTTTCACAACATACACTGTCCAAACTATAGAGCTAATATCCTCGTTAGCAGTCATATGATATAAGCTCATGGAGTGATCATGGTTCTCTTTTTTGAAGTCAAGTGCTTCACAGTTTTCTGTCTGATTGACCACATTGTTTGACTTTTTCCATGAAAATAAGATGATACCAACCTTGAACTTTGTTGCCACGCTTAGTTTCTGGGTATCTGCCCCACTAGCTCTGTATAGATTTCCAGCTGTCTTCTCAGACTGAGCAAGCATTTTGGATGCAAATATTCTAGGAAGATGACAGGTGCAAGAAGCAAGGAGTTGAATGGGATCCATGTGTAGTAAATCCCTATTCTTTTCCAAAAACCCAGAGGTGTCATATACCACCTGATCAGATAATAGGCATTCAAATATGAAGAACCAACATATCCAAGAAACTGCACAGCAGTAGTAAACAATGTTGTACTAACCTCTCCTGCATAATGACTGACGCTAAAAGTTTTGCCTCTTTCTCCTCTGAAGCAAGAATTAGAATTAAGATGCTGCTTAAGCTTGTTCGAGAAGGTAATATCAGTAGCATTTGGAAAAGTAGATTCCTCGTCCAAGAGAGAGAGCAACCCAAGTGGCTTCTGCATTGGAAAAAAATACATAATGAATTGTATCATAGCAAAAGTTTATGTTCCATAAAAAATTTCAAGACTAAACAATATAATAATAGTAGGCATGCTACTAAATGTTGAAAACCTTGAAATGAGAGAACTATGCAAAAATTGTTGCTCAACAAGGACACATAAAAGTGGGGAATTTGCATATCTACATATGCTATGAAATATGAACAATTACTGCCTAATATAGCTGAAGAATGTCATACAGCAGCAACACTAACAAAAAACAAAGTCTATGGGGTTGTGACGCAGAACAGGTCTTATAGGGTGCAGAATTGCAAGTGAACCACAATATTCACAAAATAAATAGAGGAAGATATTAATTAACAGTGATTATTATTAACATCTAAACAATTATCTCAACTACATCGCAGTGGTTTGCTAATTAAAGACAAAGCTAAGGGTCGAATTTACCAAATTCTCAAATGATCCACACTCAATATAGTCACATCGGAACCCATAGAAATCTAATCCTTGTACGACGGACTTCTGATCTGCGAAATTTATGGACAATCAAGTGTCCTATGATGACTCTGAACGCTGTCGCAGAGGCAGGACACAAGGTGAAGTTGGGATGACACATCAGAACTGAAGCGCTGCTCTGGAGCTTTGACGGTTAGATCGGCTATCCGGCCGATACTAGCTGGCCAAATATCAGACCAGATACTGTTTAGTGATCTTTACTTGTTCTTCAAGAACTAGAGCAGTGAGTTCCTAAATCCTTGGTCCTGACTCAGTCCCCCAGTACATATATAGGAGGTGGTCTGACCACCTCACTCACACTAAGGCAATGTGGGACTAAAAACATAAGTGAATACCTAATTGACAACTACTAAGCGACAGAAACTACGATACTCTCATCTGAAGTGTAAAAAGTGCTTCTCAAAACTCCCCCTATTTGAGTTAGAAACTGAATAGGATTTTATTCATCATTAATGAACAATTGGAGCTGAATATGACGCTAATTTCTCAGTTTGTTAACTAATCGTTCATAATAATAATTGATCACAAACTATATCATAGAAAACCATTACTATAATACTTACTTTCTCAAAGAGATTTAGACAATCCTGGTTGTCCTCAAAGTCAACTTTTGCCCAGTCTATACCATCTTGAACATATTCCTAAAAAGGAAATTCATATAACGTCAATATAGTCACAAGTAAAAGCGATAAGTATAAAAGCAACTTATAATGAGAAGTAACTACAATATTTAGTAAGATGAGAAGCAAAGCAGAAATAATATCAAATCTATACTAAAGAATTCTAGGCACTTAAGACTAACATATAATTATACATCAATATTGTAGAATTTAAGATAAAAGGGAAATTATTGTAATAATGAATCTATCATTATATGTTATAACTAGAAAATTGCTTATATGAAATCAGAGTTAATATGAAAATATTGTAATATGAATTGATACAAAACCATTACCAGATAAGTATGAAAAAGAACTAAAACTATATCTACAACAAATATCAAAGGAATGAAGGCGACAAGAAGCACCCAATGCTAAAATATAGTAATATGAATTGAGAGAAGAGCTTATTGAAATTGTATATGAAAAAGAGATTCGGCACCTAAATACTATACAAACAAATACATACTAAGTTCTTAGCCAATTAATATAAGGAAAGTAGTATTAGATCAATTTCTTGCTAGGTATTAAGCACGTGAATAAGCGAAATAACACATCCAATATTGTATCAAATGGTCTTCCAGATGAACACCTGTAAAGATAGTACTTTAACATGTTACAAATATAGCAACTAAACACTGCAATAGGAACTACTTATTGTCAAACCTTTTTTTTTTCTGTTCTGATCCTATAAATTAGTCTGCATATGCAGCCTAAACTTATGAAAGCAAATATCACAAAAAGAACAAAATAGAACTCTAAAGTTCCACTATATTCTAAATGAAACATAAACTCTTTCATGTATCTCTGATTTCATATAGGCAATTTTCTAGTTATAACATAATCAAGACTACCAGAAGTTACCTCCTGTTCCAGCTTAAATAAATGGCGATTAAAATGTTGCTGAAGCCTTTCATTAGCATAATTTATACAGAACTGTTCAAAGCTATTTTTCTGCAAAAACATAATATAGTTTTAATAGTGTAACCAGTGTAATAAACTTCACAACCAAACAAGATCAGAATTTACATCAAAAGATTCAAAGCCATAGATATCAAGAATGCTAATAGATCTGCCCGTCCGTCGCTTGCCTACTTCCAATGATTTATTCACTTGTTCGACAAGCCACTCGAATAAACTGGCATATAGAGATTTTGCCAGTGCATCCCTTGTGTCGACTGCCTAAAAGAACAGAACAAAAAGAACAACAAATTCTAATTCAGAATTTTGAACCTTGTGTAGACTAAATTTATAAAAAAATTAATATGATTGTACTTGAAAAATTAGGCAACCTGGGATACAGTAAGTTTCTGGATTATATTATCATTGCGAACTTTCATTTTACGAGTAGATAAAGCCAACTTTAAATCCTCAATAGTGCACCCAATAAGTTTAGCAACACTTAGAGCAGCTGCAACAATAAATACTGTAAGTTTGATAGTGAAACTTGAACAATAAAGACTAATATATTGCAATTCACAGGGGATTCTTGAGAAATATGAAGGGACTGATTGATCTGGTAAAGTAGATATTTGAACAAATGGATAAAAATACAAGAACCATATTTGGATAATCAGCATATACCTACATGTGTATGGTAGGCAGGGGCGGACCCACCATAGGCCGAGGGGAAGAAGCCTCTACCCCAGAGTTTTCAGTTTTTGTTTAGTCTTTGAATGTCATATTATACTGTATAATACCACCACCAATAGTGTCCCTATTGGGTAATTAATTAGCTTCTAAGCAAGAGGTCTTGATATTAATTCTCATGCTCATAGCGACCTTAACTAGGAATTTGGCACCAACATAGAAGGTAAACATCAGGTTAACAACAGATTATAAAAACTTTTGTCAATTCTTTTACGGAGCTTTCTTATAAGTCAATCCCATTCTGATGGGAGAAATCTTGTATGATGATGATGATTCTGTAAAGGTTACTTGCCAAACCAGATTTGCATTTCTCTACAACCAGAATACCAGTGTGCAAGCAGCCGGGAAGTATATATAGTTCGTTTTTTGTTCAAGTTCATGACAAAATAGCAAATTCCGTCTTTTCTCCTCATTCTTTGTTCTCTCCAATGTTCTAAAAAGCAGCCTCCTGGAGCACCTAGGTCATTTTGGACACAAACCCCTCTCGTCCAGCCTAGCCCGTTTAGGCCCAGCTCGTTTTATTCTTTCTTTAAGTAAGTGATGATTGGTTTGGAATAATGATCAGTAGGCATCAAGGGGTACTGTATAAATATGTGTCAACCATTATTCAACACCATAGGGTCCGCATGGTGAGGCCTAAGCAGGTACCTACTGCAGAAACTGGCTGAGGCACCTTGGTGCTACAAAGAGAACGCTCTCGAGCTCTACAGGGCCAAGGGCCAGCTTTCACATTGGACTGAAGGTGAATTGTACAAATAATTAAATATGCCTGATAGTCTTACTTCGTACTACAATGGTTGAAATAAGAGAAAAATCTAGAACCTGCACTAAAGTTAGTGATCTCCAAACTCGACCTAGTACAATCCATATCTCATTCAGCATCAAGCTAAAGTTACAAAAAAATCCCATAATGTAGACAAGAACAGCCAAGGTGATATTGCATTAACCAAAAGAAGCCTAGAAAGTATCTTTCATATACAGCAAACATACTGTATCTGATCTAAGATCTACAAATCTATTCAACCTCTTAAAGGCTCCCAAAACGTTTCCACAAATACAAGTCAACTATGTACAAGAAATGGGAGGCTCATCTTCAAGCTTTCCATCGTGCAATAACTATTTTCAAATAGGAAAAACCAAGTTGTCTCAAGGAAGTCCTAAGTTATGGAAACACTACCCTTTGCCCCATTAGAACTCAGTATTTTTATTATTATCTCGCATGGCCTAGGTTTGGGCTTGATACCCAGTAGGCTATATATATAATTGGTAATCAATCAACAAAACACAATATGTCACTAAGCTTCATACATAATCATCAAAATTCCCATTAGTAATATCCTAATCTAACTCTCACTATAGGCATCCATTCAATGATGTATTCATCTTCCCTCCATAATCCTCTCCAGTGCTTTCCTTGGACCAACTTGAAGAGAATTGTTAAACAAAATATGAGTTTACTCATATCTCTTATTGCCACTTTAATGGCCATGAGTCTATTCTCTTTTTTCCACTTGTCAAAGTGTTGCGATGCTTGGTTCTTGTTTCGACAACTCTGGTTTTTCTATATTCCTACTTTCTTGTTTCCAAATGAAAAATTGTTGATCACCAGTTCCTCCAGATTCAGACCATATTCGCTTGTTCTTTTCTGTATACATGTTGAATAAACTGCACTGAAATCCAAGAATTTAACTCATATTAAACCAGTGTCTCCAGGTAAATAGAACTGTAGCTTTTGTTGGCATTTGTACATGTTCTGTTAATATGTAACATATCGAAATGGTATCAAAATGTACACAAAAGAAACAATTTGTAGCATATGTACCAAATATTGTCCATTATCACCAAATATCAGAAGACATTTACAGGTATTCCATTTTCTTGATACTTCTAAGTAACTTTACCTTCATCTGTAACAACTTCAACATGGTTTTCATTGTCCACCACAGTAAAGGAAACATTACCCAACCATAGAACTGCAGCAAGAATTGCAAATAAGCTGTTTTGATCTTCTTTGCTGATATGAACAACATCCATAGCTTCCTGAAAAAGAGTAGAATAAATGAGCATGATGGCAAGCCTCAAAGGGCTAGCATAAAAGCTTAGCTCCTAGTTTCAAAAATAGTACTAGTTTTGCTAGGTGGTTCATAGTATAGAAGTACCATGACAAAACGAAACCTTTCAGTGTCATCAACTCCAATGATAGAAAAGCAATTACTCTGCTTCAAATAGTTGTACTCATCCACGTTTTTCAAGTTCAGTTTGTCTAATCAGAAAGTGGAAAAGTCAGTATGCCAGATAGAAGAGGTCTGTGAAGGCACACATACATTGGAGAGGAAACATGAAAAATGTTGAACTACAAGTAGTTTGGCATAAAGTTAAAGGTCGAGAGGCACTTCACAGTGCAAATCATATAAATAATACTACTTCAATGATGTGATATCCATGTGTATTCAGATATACTATTGAAGTGGGCCGATAACTGACAGCGCTATGTTGCATGTTTACAAATCCAATCCGACATGACAAGTACATGACAACACGAACACGGCAATGATTTTTGGTGTCCTAGTGTATTTTGGAGTGTCCATGTCATCTTCAATATGTATCTGACACTCGATATGGTATGACACAAATTTTGAATTCCTTCCTTACAACCTAACTCGACATATTAAAGAAGAGATTTCTAGGATCTCACACATAGTTACGTGAGTTGTGGTTCGCTTGAATGGGTATGAGTACATGGTACACTACTTTCCTTGGCACACGCTTCGGTTTCTCTAGATTGGTTTGTTTGTGTTTTGTATATAAAGAATTCGTACCAAATCCTACAACAACCTACTCTACTCTTGCAAGTTTCAATTGACAAGTAATTGATTATATTATCTTTTATATTACTATTTGACCAATATTTATGTTTAACCTTGTCTTGTAAGGTCCGGTTCTCCCAGGTCGCCACTTTTCGCTATTCGAATTGGGAACCCACCAAATTTGGGGTTGCAAGATTCAAAATGCGGTTCCTGGGGGTAAGGAGCTTCCAGATAACTATGATCTCATGATCATATTAATTTGAATTTCTATCATAAACAAATGAAGGTGGAAATCTATAACCCTCAACAAGTGGGTGTTGCTGATAGGCAACTAACATACATTGGCATCTAATACATCAATGCATTCTTAATTAGTGTGTTTTTCTTTCTAACCTTCCACATAGTTTACCTAAGAATTGATTAGTCAAGCACAAAAAAAAACTAATGAAGAATGTATCACTTATGATCCATCTGCTGACTTTTAGTTTGAAATATGCCAAATGACTTGGAAGTGTAGGAATTGCTTTACCATAACCAAAATCATGGTCGACTTAATTCAGTATCATACATAAAGACATCAAAGTCGAGCAATCAGAGACTGCTTCAGTGTGATTCGCAAAACCAGTAAACATCATAGGTTGGCTTCACTTCATCTCACTTTTTCACCTGCGCACATAGTTATCAAAGGTGCAAGACGCACTGAGGCACAAAGGGTGTAAAAGACAGGCGCAAAGGGTGTAATAGACCGAGGCGCGAGGCAAATATTTTGTTCATTTTTTTAAAATAATATTTGTCAATCATATATGACTATATGTAATAGATATTGAAAGTGGGCGTGCCAAAGTGGTTATCGGGCATTACTATGAATCATGTGGGCTTTTTCCTTTTGATCAACTGAGCAGGAAACTTCTGAGAGTTTAAGGTTTTCTTTTTCATTTATCTTAAGAATCTTTTCAGTTTCCAAGAGATATTAAGTGTTTGATCCAACGGCTATATTATATGGACATGGATACGACGGTAAGGACACGGCAACAAGGACAATATCTGTTTTGGTGTGTCCTAATATATTTGGAGTGTTCGTGGAGTGTCCAATGCGTGTATGTGGAGTGTCTGACACGATACAACACATTTTTGGATGGTCCATGCTACCTAGTCAAACGGTGGTCCCTACTCACAGGAGGAAAAAATATATCAGTTAGTAAAAACACATATAAAGAGAACATAGCATAAAATGCATCAGGCGCACCTCAACTGGGCATGATAGCATAAAATGCATAAGGCGCACCTCAACATAGCATAAAATATATCACTAAGGCTCGCATCTCATGTGTGCCTTTTATAATTATGCATGTGCAAGATCAATTCATGCATGTTTGACCTTTCTAGATGTAACTATTGTGAAAATGGTGAATAGCACATAATGACCAATGTTGGAGTATTCAATTTTAGACTGTTATGTCGAGCTTTTTTATACCAAAAGTATTTCATATATATATATATATATATATATATATATATATATATATATATATAAAAGATTAAGGTTTGCTCCTCATGAGCGGCGCTCACGAACGAACGCAGCCTCTGGAATCCCTCGCGCTCGGGTGTGATCTGTGGGCGGCGGGGGTGGGTTGGATCGGCACGGTGGGAAGGCGTACGCAGGGGGGGCGACCAGCAACTTGAGGCCGCCTGCGACAATGGCGGCCAGGCGGATGGTGATGCGGCCGATGGCAGGGTTCGACGAGGCATGGCGAAGGATGCGACATCAGACCGGTGATCATCCGCGGCAGGGGGTGCAGCCAGCGGGGCCGACTGAGCATGGCAATCCGACGAGCAATCCGGACATGGGTAATGGGGATGCGCCTCGATGGGTGGATCAGAGACGTTTCACGACGGCAGAGAAAGGGAAACAACTGACGGATGATCAGGTACGTGGTAAAACGTGGGCCTCATTTTTTCGGGAGGACGACGCATAGGTTTCGGGGCAGATACGGTTTGTTGCCCTTAAGCGTGTGGGGTTTAAGGTCGGGCAGTGTTCATGGAGGCGCATCTGACGGAGACGACAGAGTACTGGAATAACACTGTCGTGTTGTATGTTCTTGGCAACCGTCCGTTCAACAGACAGATTCGTGCATATGCTGCTCGAGTATGGCGGCCAAAGGGGAACATGGAAATATTCTCGAGCGATAACGTCTTCTTTTATGTTCGGTTCGGGATGAAAGAAGACATGGACAAAATCCTATTGGGAGGTCCGTGGATGTTTGATGGTAGGCTAATCATCATGAAGGCCTGGAGTCAAGAATTGAAGTGCGAAAGGGAAGTATTGAAGTCGGTTCCAGTCTAGATCCGACTTCCTGAATGACCGATCAAATATTGGAGCATAGATATGATAATGCTAGTGGCAAGTATAGTTGGCTCACCTATTAAGACGGATGAAGCGACTACAAAGAGAGCCAAACTGGGATATGCTCGGATCTTTGTTAAGATTGAGGCAGGGAGAGTCCTGCGACAAACCGTCGAGTATGACCTGCCTTCGGGGGAGGTGTGCCTGCAGCGGTTTGAGTATGAGTGGCCACCGTTTGCCAGGAGTGCAAATGTTTTGGCCATCCGTCTAGAGACTGCATGATGGTACGGACGCATCAGCCAGGTGATGTAGCAGAGAACATCAACGGGAATGGACAGGAGGGTATAGTTATAGATATCTCTCGGTCAGGCACCTCGAGCAGTTCTGGGAGGAGCGTCCAGAACAGCGATACGGGAATACCAGTGACGACGTCAATTACTACGTCGAGCAGGCGGGATATGGAAATCGAGATCGATACTGGGCTCGATAAAGTATTGGATCTGTCCAATGCTCGCCGTACATCTACTGTGGATAGCATAGATGGAGCAGGAGAAGGAGGGTGTGGAGGGGATCAAAGCTTGGTTGTGTTCCAGGCGCAAAATACTACACCAGGCATGGGTATAGCGGGTTAGGGTGGAGGGAGGATGGAACCGATGAAGCACTATACCAGAGGAGCTTAAAAGAACAGAAGTAGCAACAGCCGATTGAAGGGGGGAGGAGACAACGTCGTTCCGGGTAATGAGAGTAGGAAAAGACACACAGGGCCTTTGCAGGATGACACTGGGCGTAGTGCACAATATTCACAAGGGGAGGTGGAGGTATGGTGCATTGACAACCCGCGATAGAAGGAAGTGCACCAAACAACTGCTGAGGAGGCAGTATAGGTGGATGGTCAGAACGAGGTCGTTAATTACCCAGTTAATGACTCGGATGATATGCATGGGCCTGAATCACTGATTTAATGTCAGTGATAGCGTAGAACGTGAGGGAGGCTTGTGCATTGGGTAGATGGAAAGAGATCTGTAATGTGCTGAGGAAGAAAAATTGTTGTATTAGCACCTTGCTGGAAACTAAAATCAAGACGGACAGAATGTTGGCACGGAGGACACCTACCAACTGGAGTCAGGTTCATAATTTGCATCTTTGCGACATTGTCCGCATCTGGGTTAAGTGGGATTCTCGGAGTTGGGATGGGCAAGTATTGCACTTGTCTGACCAATTGATTGCGGTTTATTTTGCTAATAAGGGAGGCTTCAAGTTTATTCCGGGTGCAGCTTATGGGCACAATGACAGACGCAAGAGTGAGGGCTTATGGCATGATCTCGGCTGCTTAGCAGAATAGTGGATGTCCAATACGGACTTCCTCTGGTTGTTATGGGTGATTTTAACGCGTTGTTCTACAGACATGAGAAGGTGGGTGGTAGAGTGGTTCCGAATTGTATCCTCCATGAATTTCAATATTGTCTCCTTCAGTCTGGCTTAAAGCTTTTGGAGAGGACGGGGCATCTGTAGACGTGGCACAACAAGGTTGTCCGGAAGAGAGTAGTATGCCAGCTGGATCGGGCTTTGGAAAACCGGAGTTCGTTAGACAAGTACCCTGGTCTGTGGGCAGAAGGGGTGATGGCAGGTACTTCGAACCACTCTTCGGTCTACATACGACTTGTTGACCAACAGAGGTCCAATGCAAGACATTTCCGGTACAACAACAAGTGGGTGCTTCTCGAGGGATATAATGAGGTAGTTCGGTGCGGATTACAGGCAGCTATTAGAGGAAACCCTCAATTCAGGTTCGTCAGCAAGCTGAAGAAGGTGAAGGTGGGTCTTAAGGCTTGGAACAGGCTGGTTCCGGCCCGGAAGCTTCAAGAGGAGGAGCGCCTCCGGAGGTACAAGAGCAGCTTCGAGGAGACATTCTGAATGAAGACATAGCCGCAGATGAAAGGAAGCTTGTCCAAGACGTCGGCGCAATCAGGTTCCAGGAGCAAATAGAACTGACACAAAATGCGAAGTTTTCGTTGCTACGGGATGGCGATAAATGCACGAGGTATTTTTACGACATCGTGAGAGCACGTCAGCACCACAACTATATCAGCAAGCTTATTACTGGCGACGGCAAAGAGGTGGCGGCCCTAAAGGACATCCAAGCGGAGGCAGTGAGGTATTACTCAAACTTGTACAATCAACATAATTATTTAATCATGTTTCATGAGTTGGTTTGCAAGCGTGTGGTCATGCCACACGGTAATCGTGTTCTATTGGCTCCGGTGACAATGGAAGAGGTGGAAGGGATTATCAAGAGGACGGATCCAAACAAAGCACCGGGGCCCGACGTGTTTGGCAGCCGCTTCTATCATGTGCATTGGGAGGAGATTAAGTTTGAAGTGCTAGAGGTAATCACGAATTTCTTCGAGAAGGGCATGCTCCTACATGAGTTGAACCAAACTTTCCTCATACTCATTCCGAAGGAGGGTGCCAGTTCGCTCGTGGACTTCAGACCCATCGAGTGTTGCAACTACCTTTACAAGCTGATTACGCATTTAATGTGTCGGCGGATGGAGGGCATTATGTAGGAGCTGATTTCTCCGTACCAAGCAGCGTTCTTCAAAGGGAGTGATATTGCTGACAACAACATTTTAGCTCATGAGATGGTACGAGACTTTAATAAACCAGAAGGAGACAAAGCTTGCATCAAACTGGATCTTCGGAAGGCATATGACACCGTGAACTGAGAGTTTATCTGTCATATCATGCATGCTATGGCCTTTGACAGCAGGTGGGTGGCCAGGGTTCGGGAGTGTATCACAACTCCGACTTTCTCTGTGCTCATTAGTGGGCAGCCGCATTGATTCATTGGAAGCAACGGGAGGTTGAGGCAGGGTGAGCCGTTGTCGCCTTAGCTGTTTACGCTCGTCAAGGAATATTTCTCCTGTCTCATGGAGGTTGCGGTACTCAGGAAGAAGATTATTCCGCTTCACAGGAGGGTGACGCCACACATGCCGCATCTGATCTATGCAGATAATCTACTGGTTTTCTTGAAACCAACAAGGAGGGGTATGACTCAGGTGGCTTCTATCATGGAGATGTTCGATTTATACTCGGGGCTGCACATGAGTATACACAGAGATGAGTAGAGGGGTGGCATGCCCAAAACCTATCTTTTGGAGAATGGATTGAGCTAGTTCGCGCAGTCATCACGGTGATTGACCGCTTTTGGTTACAGGCTACATTGCTTCCGATCTCTACGATTAATAGGATCAAAAAAAATTGTGCCAACTTTGTTTGGAGATGGGGGATATATGCTATAGGGTGGGACACCCTCTGTCGACCGCATAAAGAATGAGTAGGTCTGCAGCCTTTACGACTGCTCCGTGATGTGGCTGGGCTGAAGCTTGGAAGTTTCTTTCGAGAAACTCATTATGGGCTGCTTGGATGGGGAACAGATACTTAGAGGGATAGAATTTTGGAGTAGGTCTTCAAACAATAATGACTTTGTTGTTTTCAAAACTATTACCTTAAACTGCTCTCAATTGAAGCAGTTGATCTCGAGGGCCTTCAAAGATGGAGAGACCACAGACCTATGGTTTGGGCTATGTATTGCACACCAAAGTTTGGTAGAGCGAGGAGGGTCACTTGCGTGTCGAGGGAATGGAAGGAGGGAACGTGTGAGTGTCATCCTGAGGAATGGAGTCTGGCGACCGGAGTTACATGACGGTACGCGGCAATTCAGGGAGCTAATTCGGACGATGAGGGTGGACACATCACTTCAGACTGATGCATGGATTTGAAATAATACTGGGGCAGATTGGTTAACACATTGAGTCGTAGTTGATGCTATCAGAGTCGTACACCCGGAGATGGAGAAGGTGGATGTGGTGTGGACCAAAGGTGTTGCTCGAAAAATACAGTTGTATCTATACAAATTGAGCCTGGGAAGATTACTTACTCTTGATAGGTTTCGAAGATTTGGACTGCAGCTGGAGGTCCAGGGATGTATAATGTGCCGACAGGGGAATGAATCCATGACACATTTTTTCTTCTAATGTCAGGTGGCACGGGATATTTGGCAAGCCCAACATGATAGGTTGGATTTATCCAGAAGTGGAGTCCATGACTGGAGAGCAATCGTTGAGAACATCAGAAGAGAGAAGCGAAGAGACCTTGCTTGGTACAACGAGGCGTGGATCAAATTTGCTGCAGCGGACTGGCAAGTTTAGAAGGAGCGGAACAACCGTATCTTTGAGGGGTCGGTAATTTCCACCATTGGAATTATCCATATAATATTGAGCATGATGTCAGTATAATGAGAGAGAAGGCGCACCCATGATTGCCTCTTGTATTTGTAATTTTTTGTTTTAATTAATACAACTACCTTCTTCCAATATATATATATATATATATATATATATATATATATATATATATATATATATATATATGAAAATGTAATTTTATTTATAGTAATAACAAATTACATCTCCTCTCCTTTGATTATGCTATACTAATTACATCAAAATCAATGTTATGCAGTATGCCCACTTGCGACGTGCTCAATCTTTCATAGATGTGTCGGTTCCTTTCCCGCCAGATATGCCAAACAGTCGCCGCTATCCTAATACGTGCTCCTTTATACCACTGAACTCCGGGCCCTCGTTTATTGGTGATGAAATCCATCTAGGCTCTAATATCTCTTGTTTATGTAGCTTGCATATTCAGTTTGTATCTTTGTATAGTCCAAATGTCCGATGTAAAGGAACATATAAAATATAAGTGATTGAATGTTTCTCCATCTTGGTGACACATCATACATCCATATCCTTGTATTTGTATCCTAAACGTGGCTAGTCTGTCCAAGGTTAAAATCTTTCTTTAATGCTTTTTGTACATATGAAATGTATTTTGTAAGTGACTCCCTTCATCCATATAAATTCTACTTGCGAAATTGGTTATGATACCATGGGCAGAATTGCTCATAGGTTGTATGAAACTCAAATTTTTCCGATGTTGTGTCCTCCCATATCCAGATGTCCACCTCTCTGGTCTAGTCTATGCCAGCCCTGTTAATGTTAGCCGCTAGCAACCTCCCCACCGGGTGGTCGTTCAAGCTCCAACTGTCGTTGTGAATAAGTCTACTGACTTGTTCCTGCCGCCCTATTACTGCATAGGTTTGCCAACCTAACTTGCAAACTAAACTAAGGTCTCATGGCTAAGCCATGGGTCAAACCATAAGTGGGTTTGGGAACTCTGTTAATAGCACGGGTAAGAATCATTTTCATACAATATAGTTTTGTAGATTAGTGATTAGTTATTGTTGGGTTGTTGTACCCAAAAAATTTCTTCCTTCAGATATCTATTTCGCGTCCAACAAGCCCACAAAGATCGGCCCTCAAGAAATTCCACGTCAATTTTAAGCTAACTACATCGCGGAGGACAGCTAAGGATCGTAACCCCACTTCCCTTTCGCCTTTCGGTCGACATAATTTTGCCCAAGCATTAGCCTAGATTCCTCCCCTCCAAACAAAATCAACGCATAATTTTTCCACTTTTCGAATTGTTGCCGCCGGGAGAATAATCTCTTGTAACCAGAACAATATTATAACTGAGATGACCGATAGAACCAATTATGTTCGCCCTCCAAATGATAGAGTTTGTGCCTGCCAACCTTCTAGTCCACCATACTGTATGCGTTCATAATTGATCGAGAGTGATAACCCCAGATATTTTCCCGATAGGCAACTCTTTTCAATCTGAATTATTTCCTTGAGCTCTTCCTGGTTCGGACAAAGGGAATTGAAATAAACCTTGCTTTTATCACGTTTGAGTTGTGCAGCCTCGAGAGGTTCCCGAACTTGTTTATTTTCTGCACCATAGCTACTAAGTCCCGATTGGACGGGACCAAGAAAACTAATAAGTCAACGGCATATATAAGGTGGGATATTACTGGAGATATATTTTTGTACAGAGGAGTCATTGGCTTCTGGTATATTGCAATATCCATCAGGCACGTAAAATATTTCATCACCAATGTAAACAAATATGGGGATAGTGGATTCCCCTGACGTAAACCCCGGTTACTGGAGAAGAAACCATATGGTTGTTCCTTAATAAGAACCGAGAAAGTGGACGTAGATATACATTCATGTATCATCTCCACCCACGTAGCATCAAAGCCCATAGCCAGCATGATATAACACACAAATTTTTGATTCACCGTGTCATATACTTTGCGTAGACCTAGCTTCATACATGCTTTGTTCCCACCAACTTTATTAAAATCCTTGATCAGTAAATTGTTTTGGCTATCGACCTTCCTTTGACAAAGGCACAAGTTGAATATATATATATATATATATATATATATATATATATATATATGAAAAATAAAAATATATATATATATACACACACGGATATGGACACATTGGTACATGACATCATGGCAGCGAAGATCAAAGGAGGCATGTAGTATCGTGAAGCTTGCATTAGACTGGCGGCCGAGTGTAGCACGTTTTGAGAGAGAGGAACAACCGCATCTTCGAGGGACTAGCGAACATACCAACTGGGATTATCCTAAATATAGAACATGTGTACATTGTCTGGGGTTGCCGCGGAAAACCCACGTTTAGTGCATGAGATGTAAAGTGATTTATTATTAATAAAATTATCGTTTCCAAATATATATATATATATATATATATATATATATATATATATATATATATATATGGAAGAGATAATTATCCATGATCGCTCCTATTGCGATTCGAACATCGCACACTCGGATCTTATGCCTCCATACTGGCTACTTGAGCTAGAGGTCATTGGCTATTTTTTTAGACATATATATATATATATATATATATATATATATATATATATATATATATATATATTTCAAATGGTAATTTTATTAAGAAAAAATGAAGGGTTAGGACTCAAGAAGCCTAACACTTGAGATACACATCACCTACACTACTAAACCCGACCCAACACAATCAGTCAAGGAAGCCTACTTGACTGACAATTGGTAAATCTTGCATTGACCCTCAGCTTTGACTGGTACTCTGCTTCTTTCTCGTAGCCCTTCATCTCATGTCTCAAAATCCTACGCTATCTAGCTCAGAATCTAGGGAAAGAAATTCGGATGGAGAATCCGGGACATACTCATCTCGAGTGTTTTACACATGCTGACTAGGATGCTAGTCTTACAGATAGACGATCTACATCTAGCTACTCGGTATTTATTAGCGAAGACTTAGTGTCGTGTCGTGGAAGAGCAAGAAGCAAAGTGTGGTCTCATGATCCAATTCGAAAGCGGAATAACGAGCTATTGCTCATGGCACAACAGAGGTATTATACTTGCAGCATTTTCTGAAGGAACTAGGAGAAGAAGCAGGATCTGAAGCAGCAAATGTGGTGTGATAACCAGTCTGCTATCCATATTGCTACCAATCTCGTATTTCATGAAAGGATGAAACACATTGAGATCGACATCCACTTCGTCTGTGATGAGTATCAAAAGGGAATGATAAAATTTCACCACGTGAGAACTGGCGATCAGATAACTGATATCTTTATGAAGTCTCGTTTACGTCCTCGAATTCAGTTTCTTTGTAACAAATTGGACATAATTGACATCTATGCTCCAGCTTGAGGGAGGGTGTTGAGTATTAGTGTATTGGACTTTAGTCCCACATCGAATAGAATAATAGAGAAATGCTGACTCCTCTCCTATATATAATGTAGTACCCCCCCCCCTCCTTTCCAAGCTGCCACCTAATCCCTAACCCTAACCCTTATGTCTCATCTAGCCTCTCCTAGCCGCCATCCCCAAACCCTAATCCTAGATGTCAAATCCAGACCCTCCTAGCCGCCGCCACCCCAAACCTAACCCTAGTTTCTAAAAAAAATCATCGGCGTTAGGATCTTCAAAGGATAAACAATGGTTTGTTTATGTGAATCTCTGAACCTCGACAACAACATCAGGAGTTAACAAAGAGCAAACTTGGTTTGCGTGAATCTCTATTCATAGTCCGGTATCCACATCAGGATCTAACAGAAAGCAACACGGGTTGCATCTTTGTCTTCGTTTATGTGATCCACATTCAATATTTGCTTACCTTGCGCTAGCCGGTTCTGGCTATGTTGAACGCACATTGACAGAGTTGATATGAATATTGGGTCGGGACGATCAACGATAATCGAATCGAGATTATTGAAGGATGACGAACACTGCAGCAAGTAGCAATGCTGACAACATTAGTGCCGGAAACACAGTGGCGGGGACATCGGGCACTAGCACGACGATTTTATCGATTCAACTTATCGATCGATGACTGGACGGTCCAGATAGTTACTCCATATGGCAAAAGAAGGTCGAGAAGACGCTTAGGATATGCGGTTGTCAAAACATCTAACTGGCAACCCTCCAACAGTGAATGATCCCACATACGAACAGTGGGAGATGGACGACAGTCGAGTATTTACACAGTTGATGAATTCGATAGAACCATCGGTTGAAGACATGGTTTAGAACACGGATTCAGTAAAGAAGTTATGGGAGGTCATAACGACTGTGTTTGATGGAAAACGTGATTTATCTCGTATCTATGACTCGATTGTAGGCATCTACTAAGCGGATCAGGGAGACAAGTCATATAAGGACAACTTCCGTGCCATTAAGGTCCTAACTGATGAGATGGATCGCTTGTTATCCCTAAAGACGGATATCAATGAAGCGAGGAATCAACATCAGCAGTTGTATGTTATGGCATATCTTGCCTCTCTTCGATCTGATGCAGACTCTGTACGGTCTCAAATTATTTTTGGGGCCGATGTTCCATCTTTGTTGGATGCCACTTTCGTGTTCTGCGGGTAGCTAAAGTAGTCAGCAATGATACGAGTGATGCACCTGCTAATCGATCTACCTTGGTACTGCTCGTGGTGGATTCCGTGATGGTCGTGGTGGTAGACGTAATGGCCAGAATACTGGCCGAAATGGTGGACGAGGTGATGGTTGTCGTGATGGAGGCCGACTGCGGACATGTTCCAACTGTGGGTTAACAAGGACACTTTCAGTGGCATTGTCCCAAAGCACCTGCCGCCAACATTGCCTCTGATGCTCCTAACAATGATAGGCTATCTGTGCAGATGACGGCAGATACCTATACAGAAATTGCTGAATTCCAAACTCAGCGTCGTGGTGAAACTTCTATATCTGGATCAACAGCTGGATATTCAGCGACGTGTGGTAAGGTCGAAGTAGTGGTTGATTGACTCTGGTGCGTCTGATCACATGACAGGCGACGTAGGTATGTTGCAAGATTATGTATCGGTGGGTCGTGTGACCGATATTACTGTTGTGAATGGCAGTTCATTGAAAGTTCATGGAAAAGAAAGTACCCATCTTTCTTCCGGTCTACCATTCACTTCAGTATTACATACACCTGGAAACTCATTCAGTTTACTATTAATTAGTCGGATTACTCGTGACTTGTAATGCTCGGTAACATTTTTTTCTAATGGTTGTGTTTTTTAGGACCTGAAGATTGGAAAGACTATCGGTATGGGACATGTGGCTGGAGGCTTGTACCTATTTGACATAAATTCTTTCGTTGCCTGTGCCAACATGACACTCGATCTGTTTGAGTTGCATTGTCGATTAGGTTACCCATCTATCCAAGCTCTATAGAAAATGTAACATTCTTTAGATTTACAAGTTCCTTTCATTATGAGTCATGTAGTTTGGCCAAACATCACCGAGTACCCTATCATGTGAGTCTAAATAAAACTAGATCAGCTCCTTTTAAGTTAGTACATTTTGATGTAAGGTGGCCTTGCCCCACTGAATCTGTGATAGGTTTCAATTATTTTATTTCCTTTGTTGATGACTACTCACGCGTCACCTTTGTTTACTTGATGAAAATTCGCTCTGAATTATTTGATATTTGGTACAATTTTTATCCGAAAATCAAAAGCCAATTTGGGGTTCATATTAAGTGTTTTCAGAGTGACAATGGTCGTGAGTATTTGTCTCGTGAGTTCAATTCACATCTGACTAGACATGGCATCATCCACCAAAATTTCTGTCCTTACACACCACAACAGAATTGTGTGGCCGAATGTAAGAGTCGCTAATTTTGAAAACAATACTTACTCTTATGTTTCATGCACGTACTCCCAGAAAATTTTGGTCAAATGTGGCGCTTACAGCTTGCTATCTGATCAATCGCATGCCATCTTCTGTTTTCAATAGCAATACTCCATTTTCTCAGTTATATCCCAATCGTGTGTCGTTTTCTCTACCTATCAAAATTTTTGGCTGCTTATGTTACGTTGGGATACTCGATCTACTCTTTCTAAGTTGGATCCGAAGGCAATCAAATATATTTTCCTTGGGTATCTGAAAGATCAGAAAGGGTATCGTTATTTTTTTCCAACTTTGAAGAGGTATTTTATGTCTCGGGATGTTACCTTTATTGAAACTAAGTTTTTTCCACTCCCTCCATCTAGCGATTCTGTTCCAAAATTTTACCAAGATAAGAACTTTCTCTTATATCCAGTTCAGACTCAGGAGCCCCCCGTAAGGGTGCCCTCCCCTACCGAGCCAGTCTTACTGTCTAGTTGTCTGCAAACATCAACTCAGTCGGAACCGGCAGTGCAAGTCTCGCCGTCCCATGGTTTGCAATCACCAGCTCCGTCAGAACAGGCATCCCCAATAGTACCCACAACTGAAGAGCCGGTGTCATCATTAGGGTCCTCCTCTAGCTCACTTGCTTCACCACCACCTGATATACCGGCTCGTCCCCGTCGTGCATGTCGCGACCATCCTTTGTATGTTGAAAACTACAAAGGACTGGCGAGTCACACTCAGTCCTTGGTAACTACTATTGATGGGATTCAGATTTTCAATTCTGTAGAGGAGGGACTCAAACATCCTGGTTGGCGTGCCTTTATAGAAGAGAAAATGTGAGCGCTTCGAGAGAATCATACATGGGACCTGGTGGATTTGCCTACTGGTAAGAAGGCAGTAGGATGCAAATGGATGTTCACAATCAAGGTGAAACCGAATGGCACTCTTGATCGTCTGAAAGCTCGTCTTGTGGCAAAAGAATATTCTCAGACGTACAGAGAAGATTATTTTAAAACACTTCCAGTATCCAGGATGACTTATGTGCGAGTGCTCATATCTTAGTTGTTCGCTATGACTGGCCCCTACTTCAGTTGGATGTAAAGAATGCCTTTCTTCAATGGGACCTTGAAGAGGAAGTGTATGTGGTGCAACCTCCTGGGTTCGTTGCAAGGGAGGGTAAAGTATGGTACCTACGAAAGACCCTATATGGTCTCAAACAATCACATTATGCTTGGTTTGGTCGATTTATACAAATTGTTACCCAGTTTGACATATGTGAATCAAAGAAGGATCATTCGGTATTCTACTGACAGACATTAGCCGGACGGATACTCCTTGGTGTCTATGTTGATGACATTGTGATAACGGGAGACGACAGTCAGAAAATTGCAGGACTGAAAAAGCTTCGGAGTGAATAGTTCCAGACTAAAGATATGGAATCGGTAAAGTACTTCTTGGACATTGAAGTCACAAGGGAAAAGCAAGACATTGTAATGTCTCAGCGAAAATATGTACTTGACATCCTGACAAAAGCAGGAATGATGCAAACTAAGGGAGCAATCTCACTCATGGATCAAGGGATAAAATTACTCCCCGATGACGGTTGGCAAAGTATACTTGAGAAGGTCTTCCTCGTTATTGGACTTAACTACTTGGCAGTTATGACTCGTCCAGACATTTCCTTTGTTGAAGTATCGCGGGTAGAATTATGACTTTTTCACGAGTTCCACATTGGCAGGCATTCTCAAAATCCTATGCTATTTAGCTCAGAATCCAGGAAAAGAAATTTGGATGGAGAATCAGGGAGATATTCATCTCGAGTGTTTTTACATATGCTGATTGGGGTGCTAGTCATACGGATAGACGGTCTACGTCTGGCTACTCGGTATTTATTAGCGGGAACTTAGTGTCGTGGAAGAGCAAGAAGCAAAGTGTGGTCTCACGATCCAATTAGGAAGCAGAATATTGAGCTATTGTTCATGGCACAGTAGAGATGTTATACCTGCAGCATCTTCTGAAGGAACTAGGAGAAGCAGGATCCGAAGCAGCAGATATGTGGTGTGATAACCAGTCTGTTATCTATACCATTCCCGTATTTTATGAAAGGACGAAATACATTGAGATCGACATCTACTTCCTCTGTGATGAGTATCAAAAGGAAAAATAACATTTCACCAAGTGAGGACCAACGATCAGATAGCTAATATCTTTACGAAGTCTCTTTTAGGTCCTCGGATTCAGTTTCTTTGTAACAAACTAGGCATGATTGACATCATGCTCCAGCTTGAGGGAGGATGTTGAGTATTAGTGTATTGGACTTTAGTCCCACATTGGGTAAAATAATACAGAGAGGCCGACTCCTCTCCTATATATAATGTAGTCTCTCATTATCAATAAATAATCTTATTATTCTCCTTCTACACCCTCCAGCTCACTTAAATTGTCCGATGAAGTCTCAGTAAAGCTACCTATCGGTTTCCAACCTTCAGTGGTGGGTTGCCAACCCTTGAAGGAAGCTCATCCCTTATAGACACATCTACACTTGTCATAGGTTGGTCTGCTCCATGGCCGAAAGAAGTCTCACCGATGGCACTTGGCCGAGCAGGAATCTCTCCCTCTGGTAGATTAGCAGTCGAAGGCACTGCTAATCCTACCTGAGTCTTACCATCCCCTCCCAACTCCTTATCCATATTAGGCAAGTGGATGGGATACGTGACCTTGGAGATAGTGTCGACTCTGGTCTCGACTCGGCCAAGGGATTTCTCACGACGCTGGGATCTGCATCGAGTGAACAGTCCGGGTGCCGAGTCCTAAGGCAAGTGGATAGGATAAGAAACTTCTTTCTCACAAAGAACTTCCATAAGCTCCTCCCTAACGCCCTTACTAGACATGATAGGGTACACCACCTCAATATGTCGTATGCATCGGCAAAAATACGCGTCGGCAGTATCCATTCAAAGGAAACAAGATGCTCGAACCTACGGCCGTCGAGGAGGCGGACATGGACGGAGGTAGGAAGCTCTCAACACACATAGATCTCTATCAGGACGCGGGCGAAAGTCAGACGCTTGCGATGAGCCGTGACGACGTCCATGAGAATAGGGATACCAATGACACGACAATCTTCCTGATGGAAGACTCGTTCCACAGCTGGAGGATGATACAAATGACACGGTGATATTCCTGATGGAAGGCTCAAGTGGATAGAGTGGGAGTCATCCCCCAGAGGTCAAGCAACGGGGAAAGCATGTTAATTCCCAAGTGGTAAAGAATTAATATGAGGAGCAACCGGTGGTGGTGCGGGTCGGGTGTGGGTACGGTTGCAGTGCTTATGCGAGCCTTCGGACCGAGATGTGTGTGGCTTTCGGGCTGAGTTTGAGGCGGGCCAGGAGTTTGTAACACATTTACCTTCTTCAATATATATATATATATATATATATATATGGAAAATTCTTAAATACAAAATGTGTATCGATACAAGCAAAATATGAACCATTGATTGTTGATCCAATAATCCAGATTAGAAGGGCTTTCTTGTACTTTCACAATTTTACAATACAATTGTATGGGATGTATCAATACACAGTTTTATTGTAGAATGACTATATATATATATATATATATATATATATATATATATATATATATATACGTCCGTGGGGTCATGGCCTGATGGTTACAATGGGAGGCTCCTGTAGAGATGGGTACGGTTCGAATCTCCCCTTGGGAACTTAGTTCCTAACCAAGTGGAAAGAACATATCAAATATATATATATATATATGAGAAAGAATCAATACAACCAACATGAGTACAACCTTTTAAGGCACTAATATACTAACAAGTAATATACGCCATCAGTGAGATCATTATGAAAGAAAAATGGATCTCCAAGAAATAAAAAAAAAGTGAGAATTGTGTTTTTCTGAATGGAAATTAAACAATGAACAAGAAAAATGTTCTCTATAGAAAAAAGGAAGAAACGGGACAGATTGTGCACCTCTAAGATATAATGGTGCACAACTATATATATATATATATATATATATATGAGAGAGCGTATGTGGGGTCGTGGCATGTTGGTTACAATATGGAGGGCTCTCGTGGAGATGGACACGGTTCGAATCCCTCCTTGGCATATATATATATATATATATATATATATATATATATATATATATATATATATATATATATATTTGAAAAGGTAATACTTTTATTGATACTCAAAAATCACAGTACATCACACCCTTCATATCATAATTTTTACATTTGCTTCTATATTGTGTAGGATCCCAATAGGGGATGTGCTCATTCATTCGAAGATGCGCATGTTCCTCTCTCGCCATATGTGCCAGACGCTTGCCGATAGTCTGATGTGGGAAGATCTAAACAACTGGCCTCATCTTCGTCGATGATTAGAGATAATTGATATATGCTCTAGAAGCGGTTTGGGCGATGTAATAGGGAGGTTCATAGTAGCACATTGTACCGCCCATATATACCATGTAAACTCACAGTTGAAAAAAAAGATGATCAAATGTTTCTGGATATTTTTGGCATAGCATACAACTTTGAGCTTGAACATTAATCCCCAATCTCTGTATTCTGTCCATAGTGAGAAGCCTCCCTTTTATTGCCTTGTACATGTTCAACTGCATTTTCATTCACCCTTATCCCAAACGAATTCAGCGTTCTCCAACGGGGGGTGTACATCCCGTATCTGGTCATGAACCCAGCGACAATTGAAGTTGCCTGTGGAGGATCGGTCCCATGCCCATACATTTGCCACTCTTCCTACTGCAACATGAATGGTTCCAATATCTGCCCCGAATCGCCGTCATGAAGTAGAGTATCTACTGTTTCATTCCGACCAATCAAGTTGTAGGCATTCCACCCAATCCAGACCAATATATTTCGATGATCCAACCAAGGGTCAAACCACAAATGCGTGTTCCGTCCCGAGCTAATCACTCTAGTTATTAGAGGCTTAACCATAGCTCTATATTGCAGAATATGCTTATATACTACCGAGAAATTGTTGTTTGGTGGTGGACCCAAAAATTCGATTGTTTTAAGTATCTATTCCTCATCCACGCAGCACAAAGCGATGACCCATTGAGAAAGTTCCATGTCAGCTTGATGCCCACGATATCTCAGAGCGTGAATAAGGATCGGAGACCCACACCCCCCTTATTTCTTGGGCGACATAAAGTCCTTCCATGCGATGGGGTATACACCTCCTCGCCATATAAAGTCCGTGCACATTTTCTCAACCATGCGAATCGTTTCCGCTGGCAGTAGTATGGTTTGTAACCAAAAGAGGGAGCTAGCTGAACTGATTAGCTCAATTCTACCCCCGAACGACAGGCAGTGAGCTTGCCAGCCCTCAATGCGCCTCTGTACATACTCCGCCAAGGTGTGGCATTCATTAATCCGAGCATAGTTAACGGACAATGGCAGGCCCAAATATTTCACTGGTAGATTGCCCGCGTCAATTTGAATAATACCTGAGAGCTCGTCCTGTTGCTGACAGTGTGTACTAAAGTACACCTTGTTTTTATCTCTATTCATTTGTAGTCCCGAATATCGGCCAAACTCCTTCGTAACCCGAACCATTGCATTAAGACTCCTATTTGTGGGTATCAAAAAAACTAACAAACCGTCTGCATATATGATGTGCGATATGATAGCTCGACATCTTTATACAGCGGCGCTATTTGTCTCATGTGGACCGCAACATCCATCAAACAGGTAAAATATTCCATCACCAAGGTGAAGAGCTACGGAGAGAGAGCGTCCCCTTGTCGTAACCCTCGATTGCTAGTGAAGTAGCCATGAGGTTATCCCTTGATCAGAATGGAGAAGGAAGGCGTTGTGATGCATTCGCAGATTCTGTCCACCCACCACGAGTCAAAATCCATTGATAGCATGATATGGCACACAAAATTCCGGTTCACCATATCATAGGCCTTTCGAAGGTCCAGCTTCATGCACGTTTGGCCGCCAACTTTGTTGAAATTTTTGACCATCTCATGGGCCAACAGGTAATATGTCAAGGTTAAAAATAGATGCATAGAGTGAGTCTTCCATTGAGGTTTGTGAATTAGAGGATGAAAGAGTTAAAGCCTACCCAACGTGGTTGGTGAAAATATGATTGTGATGACTTAAACTACATCATAAGGAAACATGTTGCGATAAGGGACTAGACTCAAGGAGTACTGGGCCTATAAAGAACAAAATACTCTTAAAAAGATAACATCTGAAGGGGGGAAATAAAGTACTAAATACTCTAAAATGGTAACATCGGAAGGGAGATTGTCAATAAGAAATAGGATCATAACAATGATATATTTTTTGAGTACTAGAGTAGCCTAATACAACAAAGCCTAACGAGCAATATAAGACGACAAATCTTTCTTTTTGTATCTCCATTTTGTTGAGAGGTAGGAGCACAAAAAGTCTGACGGATAACATCATAAATAAAAATAGCAGATTCTCGTGTATTCCTGGACATTGTCTTTACAATAAACTTTGATAGTTCGAGAAATTGAGTTTTTATTTCATTACGAAAAGGGCCCCAGGCCTGGACATTCTTGTTTGTTCTCCATCTCCCTTCTCCCATCCCATCCCTAACCCATCTTTTCTAACATTGTTCTTTGCGCCTTTAATCTGGCATATGTTGGTCGAATGTACCAATCCAACAAGTCTTGGTTAGTATTGAGTCCTTTTCTCAGCTATCGACCTACCTTTAATAAAGGCAGCCTGTTTTAGAGAGAGAAGCTCCTGCATAATCAGTTCCATGCGCCGGCACATAATAGACGTAATAATCTTGTACAGGTAGTTGCAACACGCAATGGGGAGAAAATCAGAAAGAGCGGTCATACCTTCCTTCTTAGGAATCAGCGTAAGAAAAGTATGATTCAACTCGTGTAGCAACCTACCATGTGAGAAGAAGTCCTGCACAATTAATAAAACATCTACTTTTAGTTCATCCCAATGAATATTGAAGAACTTACTATTAAAGCCATCTGGGCCAGGAGTTTTGTTAGGATCAGCTTGTTTGACCACTGCTTCCACTTCTTCTAGAGAGAGTGGTTCGAATAGCCTTAGATTCCCTTGCTGAGACACTAGTTTTTTGCAAGTAATTTTCGGAAATTGGCTTTGGTAGTCTTCCTGATTATATAATTGGTGGTAGAAGTCTAATGACGTCGCCTGGATATCTTGAGGGGTTGAGACCTCTTTGTCGTCCCTATCAATAATTTTGTTGATAGAATTGCGATGACGCCTGGTTCGGATGACATCGTAGAAGAATTTGGAGCATCGGTCCCCGTCTTTAAGCCACGAGCACTTCGCGCGTTGAGCCAATTGGATCTCATCTTTATGGAGAAGCACCCGGACTTCATCCAATAGTTGCCGCTCCTTCTCGGCTAGGGCGAGACAGAGTGGATTTGCCCGTAGGTCTTCCTGGACCGCCTGCATGGGTCTCCCTTTGCTTGTCAAGATCAGTGGTTGGTAGGGAGGCCTGCGACCTTTTGAGTGCTCGTTTCGTGGCCTTCAACCTATTAACCATCTTGAACTATGGATGACCACGGACCTCCTGTTGGAGAGCGGCCGAGACTACCTCCTGATACCCCGGAATGGACGGCCACGAGTTGTTGTACCGGAATGGCCGTCCATGAGCAGCGGACGAGGCAATCAGCCGCACCAAGATCAGGGAGTGATCGCTCGTGGCCGGGGTGAGTCCTTCCTCTACGGTAGTAGGGAATTTGTCAAACCATAAACTACGGCCCGGTTTGACCAAGTCCATATATGACCCGCCCTCTCTAGACATTTCA
This sequence comes from Iris macrosiphon, assembly GCA_036927795.1. Classification (NCBI taxonomy): domain Eukaryota; kingdom Viridiplantae; phylum Streptophyta; class Magnoliopsida; order Asparagales; family Iridaceae; genus Iris; species Iris macrosiphon. The sequence continues at coordinate 92,170,780 of JAYESA010000011.1, read as the reverse complement.
GATTAGCATGCATGAGACAGTGCTAGAAGTCAGCTAGGATGGAATAAGGAACGCACCGCCCTCCGCTTTTCTCCTGGCGAAATAAGAGACCATTAAAGTCCCCAACCAAAAGAAGTGGCAGCTTAAATTGAGATTCTGCTATGTAGCTCAAGTGGATGATGCTTTGCCATAGAGCTTCCCGCAACCTCCTATCATTATGACCGTACACTGCTTCGTATATGAGAGGCCTCCTACATTCGAAAACTGGCAAGCGATGAGTTGGTCAGTGTTAAGAATGATGTTACCAACCCAGCTGTCCCACATCAACCATATACGCACCATGTCGTCGTGTGCTAAATTGTGTACGTGAGCCCACATTGGCGGCGTTCTCCGAATCAAGATCCGCTCTGATTTGATCTTCGTTTCTAGTATGGCAGTAATTGAGCTCTACGTCTTCTTAGTAATCTCCTTAATCTCTCTCCACCTTCCCAACAAGCAAGCTCCCCGCATATTCCACGTAAGTATAGACATTTAGATAGTGTTATTGTAACCTATGTCCTCCACCAAACTTGCTGCAAGGTCATTGGTAAGTTATGTAGTCCACGCCTGCACTCTGAATGCACCATTGTCTTCCCCATCTTGATCTGCATGCAGTAGTAGGCTCCATCGGGGGTTGTCCACACATATCACATAGTCCTGCTTGTCCGTATTCATTCGGGCTGGGTTGTTCATCTCCTCCCTCCTTCGCCTTGATACGTGCCTTTTCCGGGCATAGTTGAGAGTATTAGGGTGTTGAGTGTTGGAACCTCGAGAGCCATCGATGCAAGCCGTCTATCTCCGGGTTAGCATGGTGTGTTGCCCAACGAACTGGACCATCTGACCCGCGCCCATCCCTTCACGTGAATAGACATCCTATGTAGGTCGTTTACCCAAACTACTGTTGGGTGTCCGCAACACTGTGCCCGCTCCTTCTGCTGTCATAGCTGGTGCTTCTTGGGCTCATGTAACGCCCCCATCATGCGATTCTTCCCGCCTCTCTATGGGTGTCATGACAACTATAGCTTGCTCTTGGTCTACAGCTCCGGAATAATGCCCGACAAATCCTCCATCTTCGGTCACTGTGCTCGGTTCCCCTGGTCCATCCGCCTTCTCCTGGCCTTGGTGTGTCTGGCCCTCATTAACCACATCATCCCCTTCTCGCATCCTTGGGCATGATCTATTTGTATGGCCAAAACAGGAGCAACAGTCAGACACTGGGAGAACCCATTCATATTCGACAAGTTGAGTTAGGATCTCTCCCGTAGGTAGGGTAAACTCTATTTGTCGTGGGAGCACCGTCGTCGCATTTATCTCAATAAAAATTCGCGCATAAGTGACCCTCGCCTTCTTAGTTGTGGCCTCGTCTGGTTTGATAGGTTTACCGACCAAGCTAGTAAACTGCATCAAAATTGGCTCGGTCCAGTATGGGGTAGGGAGATCTAGAAATCTCATCCATATAGGGACCGTGTGTAGGAGTTCGCGCTCGCATTTATAGTTCATCCGCAACTCATTGAAAATAACCAGCCTTCCGTCAAAGGCCCATGGACCTCCATGCAAAACACGCTCCGCATCTTCTTGGAGCCCAAATCTCACAAAGAAAAAGCCTTTCTCTCGCGAGTAGACCTCCATGCTACCACGCGGCCTCCAAACTCAGTTTGCATATGCTTTGAACTGTCCATATAACAGCCTGTCGCCCAACACATATACGATAAGCACGTTCTTCTAGTATTTAGCCGCCTCTGCCAGGTCTTCTTCGTTGAACTCGGCTACCCTCCTATTGCCCTCCAGGATTTTGGGTTCAACGTATCGCCATGGAATGGAGGTCTGATCAGTGCTAGTCCGACAGATATCTGCCCACAACCTGTTTTCGCCCACATTGACATCTATTTGCTTCCCACGGACCAGTTGTAGAGGTTGTTCTTCTCTCCGTGTACGTCCTCCTCCCGTATTCTGTGGGTTGCCCGTCGAGGGGCGCTGTGGAGCCCGCCTCCCGTCTGGTTCCTTTCCACCCCCGACGGCCCTCAGTGACCGCAGGACCCCCTACTCTCTTCATTGGTTGAGTGCTCCCCTTCTTTTCCTAACTACAGTCGACTATCCGCCTGCATCACTTCTGGCTCCTATTTCCGCTCTATTATTCCCCTCTTTATCCCTCCCAGACCCGTCTCCTGGGTCCCATATGCCTGGCCGCCAGTCCATCGGAACTGCCAGCCTCGCCTGTCACCGAAATCCTAGCGCCCGTGGAAACCCTAGCACCCGTAGAAACCCTAGCAGCCGAATTATATATATATATATACACACACAAGAGAGAGAGAGAGAGAGAGAGAGACAACACAACCAACATGAGTACCACCTTTTAAGGCACTAATATACTAACAAGTAATATGTGTCATCAGTGAGAGATCATTATGAATGAAAAATGGATCTCCAAGAAATAATAAAAAAAGTAAATTTCTTTTTTCTAAATGGAAATTAAACAATGAACTAGAAAGATGTTCCCTATATATAAAAGGAAGAAACGGGGCAGATTGTGCACCTCTAAGATATAATGGTGCTCCACTACAGAGCTGGTAAAATATATGATATGATCGTTCCCCAATTGCGCATTGCACCACTCTTGACTGCTCATAGGCATAAATAGTTATCAGAAACATCACACTATGCTCAAAATCAAGACAAATTAGCCTAGCCTCAAAATCATAAATACCTTCTCAAGCAGAACTGTCCAGAAATAGCAGATTGAATTGAAGACATGAAACAAGAACACCACAATTAAGGTTACAATTAAAACATAAAGGAAACAATTAGCACAATGATCTGAAAAATAACCCAAGAATCTGATTCTTACAAGTTTGAATTTTGGCACCACAAATTTTTCCAGTTACACTGAAATGAATCTCAATCAGCTTTCCCTACAAATCCGGAATCATATATATTAATGGCAAGCATAAATTTCAATTTGCATGTTACCAGAAAGTCTCATTTGATAAAGTCAATAGTATAAAATATATGGATACTCATAATACAAAAAAGTAACTGAGCCAAAAGCCTCACAAAGCGACTAGAATTGTCATTTCTTGATGTTTTAGCATTGCCAAATGCCTCAAGTATTGGATTAGTCTGTAAGATTTCATATTCTATCCCACTGCCTCCTCCAAGAGCTGCCAGATATTGCATCGCTATCTTTGCAGTTTCAGTTTTCCCTGCTCCACTTTCTCCACTGTTAAGTAGATTGCAATTAGCAAGGTGGTGTTATTTAGCATTTCAAAGTAAATGCTAGTTACAATAAGCGAAGTTCAGTTTTGGTATCATAAGAACAAATAGATACAAGGTCTCCAAAGTTTCTCCAAGAATACAGTGAATAGTATGCCATTAGGTTCTAAAAGAAATAACAATATTAGTAATAAATGAATACAGCTGTTAAGTTTTCTTATACTAGTCCACTCTAATTGAAACTAGTTATAGGCACAAAACTTTAACCCTCAAACTAAGTTCCTCTGTCCCACTTCAAATCAATAAAGGAATCTTCATGGACTCCAAACTAAGAGAACAAAATTAAACAAGAAAATATAAGAATTCATTGAAAGTCCTAGTGCTAATTATGGCATGATACATCAAAATGCCACGTATGGATCATATACAAAATAAAGATATGACCATCCTAAGCATTTGACCCTGCTTGAATGAAAATGTAACTGCTTCTTACAGTTCAAAGAGCAATGGGAAGGCACTAGATGTTACATATTTAGCTAGAATTTGCAACATTGGACTGGCTCCATGGGAGAAAATCTGTAGATTCATCATATCGTCCAACATCCAGCAGAAGACACATGAAAAACCAAGTTATGAAGCTATAGTTTGCAACAATGGACTGACTCTACTGGAGAATGACTGAAAACTCATCATGTCTTCCAATGTCCAATACAAGGCAGATGAGATAGTTACTCATGACTTCAGAAGATTTACAACTTACTCTATGTTTAGAATCTTACTAAACTATAAAACAAGATGTACTCAGTTGACCAAGAAGCCAGAATTAAAGCAACTATTGTAGATCCGATGACCAAAAAAACAAAGAATTATCTACAAGTGATGAAGAAAACAGAATAATAATTATAGGATATTGAGACTGATAGAATAGGTTTCATAAATATTCATCATCGGATATACCAATCCTATCGTGATAGACAGACAATATCTAAAACTGGTTGCTTAAGGATAGTTATAAGTATAATGCCCCGCCTCCAGCTGTTCACTAATGGAACACTTGTTACTTTGACTCGGTTGAGAATGGAGTCTTGGGAAAACCTTACCGCCAAATCAATCACGGACGAAATGCAATGAACCCTTCAAACTGATGGAACGGCTTATATTGAAATGAGTTCAAGAGTTTTCGTTGGTTGTTTTACTGCTTGGTTTTGTGTTGCTTTGTGTTTTTGTCTTGCTTTGGATGACTTGGTTTTCATGATTCGTTTTTCCCGCTTGCGCATTCTTTTCGAATCGTAAGAGAAAGAGATCAAAGGATGCTAACCAAGTATTGTTACAATTTCAAGACGCATAACCAAGGAATGATCGTTGCATAAGGCTTCCCCATCCTCTCGTTCGATTCAATCGGTGAGTGGTTTCGGCCCTTCGATGAATCATTAGTTTGCGCGCCTAATAAAATGATCTCTAGTTCACTCAAATTGCATGTTCCTATGTTTCATATGATACCTCACTAACAAGATAAGCTAAAAGAAATGAACTGCATGCAAATATATATATATATATATATATATATATATATATAGTTGCTGCTTTACTTCAGTTAATGTTGTCTCTTACCTGATGTGCCACTAGATCGTGTATTGAAACCTTTCATGGTTAGCCATGTGTTTCGTGTGAAAGAAAGAAGGAAAAGGTGGAACTTGTGCTTCTTGTTTAGAACTGTGCATATAGTATCTTTATTTGATAGAAGTTTTATGTCATGAATCGGTCTTGGACAACTTGTGCACAAGGAAATAGTCTCTCGAACGATTCTTGGGACACTGGAAATCGGTCGGTCCGGAAGAGATTGTGATAGCACCCTGATGTTCCGGTCCTACGGGATCTAGGGGGTGTTGTTGTCTATCGGTGGGGCAACTCATGGACCATCATGTAGTTAGGTCACATGCTAAGTTTACCTTCTTGCATACCTAATACTTGATACTAAAATTGATTCATAAGTTAGACACATATATGCAAATTGTTGATAACTTGTGTGTCTGCTACAGGGATAATCGTTCGGCCGAGGGTAAGAATTATCGTATGCTTGGTTCAATCTATCGTTTATGTTTCTTTGTATGAATTGTTAAAAAAGAAACTAAACTAGAAAGATCACATAATAGTAATGCTAGCCTCACATGTTTACTTAGTGTGAATTTCAGGGTGAGTTTGGCCACGGTCGCTCACCAGTACAAGTTGTAGTATTGACCCACGTTTGTGGGCAAATCTCCAGGTTCTGGTAGCGAGAGTTTGGCAGCATTTTGAAGCTTTAGAAGCGCATCCCCTCAAGCGAAACCGTGCTCGTGCTGCTTCCCAAAGCTTTCATCTTCTGTGTGCAAGCTCTTCTTCTGCTAGGTGTTTTGATTTTGGTCCTACTACAAGGACATGATGTATGGGCGTTGTTGATAGTTTTTGGGTTTGTAAAAAGAGATGTTAGCCATCTATGGCATATTTTTGTAATCGGCCAAGCAAGTACTTTGTAATCCAATCTTCAAGTATTCAATAAAGAAAGTATTTGTGTTCCTATTAAATGTGTTCAACTTTGGTTCTCTGTATTTTACATTCTGTGCTTGTATATATATGTATATTTTCGTCTAACTTGTGTCTTGTGCAGATACTATACCTTGTGCAAGCGCAACTTAGGCTTACACGACATCGCACCCAAGCGAGGACAATCGGTTATGTAAGGACCAAGCAAGGACGATCGGCCCTTACGGGATCGGGGCGTGACAGGTGGTATCAGAGCGCACGGCTTTACGTCCTTGGCCTCTTCAAATATCGTTTTCAAAAATGATACAAGTTTTTAAGTGATTTCAAAAGTCCCGGATTTCTAAAATGATTGCAAATCTATATAAGTAAATCGAAGGTATTAATGTCCCGCTCTTGAAAAGTATGAAAACCCAACTTCCTATGCAATAAGTCCATAATATGTTATGAGACTAATGCAAGCTACTCTCTTTTGCAGCAAGATAACTATAACAGGTAATCAAAGGACATCGCGCACAACGAGCGTGAGTGATGACCAAGTCGATAGGCTGATTGCTATGTTCGAAAATCATAATGATCGACATGAAGCCCAACAGGAACGGTTCGAAGCTCAGTAGCAACGGGCTGATGCTAGAGCCTTGGCACAGCAACAGCAGCTTGACTCTCTGACTCAAATAGTAACAACACTGGTAGCCCACAGTGGTGCATCGGGAACTGCCGTGACACCTGTGACAGTACGCCTCAGGGAGCAGTCTTAGCAGAAACTGATGAGCCTCGACGGGCGGCCAAGAAGTCTTCCTTTAGGGGTGCCGAGTTTCTGAAGTTGAACCATCAGGAGTTCGAAGGCAGGACCGCACTGGATAAGATGATGGACTGGGTCGCCAAGTTGGAGGACTTATTTGAGTTTGCTTCGATACCTGCGAATAAGAGGGTGGCGTGTGCAGTCATGCAGCTGCGGTTACGAGCACACGACTGATGGCAGATTAAGAAGCTAGATCTTGCCACAAAGCACCAGGATGGTAAAATCTATTGGGGGATGTTGAAGAATGCATTCATTGCACAATATCTCCCGCCAGCTGTCAGGCAGAGAAAGGAAGATGAGTTTACCGAACTTAAGCAAGGGAGCATGTCCATAGAAGACTATGAGTCGGAATTCTCCAAACTTGCTAAGTTCGCTAGCTCAATGATTCCTAATGAGAGGGCCCATACACATCGGTTCATAAGAGCCCTGAATGACAACCTGCGAAAGGATGTTATTGTCACTACCACATTTCCAGATTAGGACATTATTGTAATTTCCCTGTTTAATTTAATTATGTAAATAATATGTGTGATGAGTTTTATTAAATAAATTATGAGGTGTTCTTAATGTTAGGTTTTAGTTTAAACCCTAAAAACCCATTAGGTCTAACCTTGTGACCAAACCCTAATTGGTATTCTAGTTTCTAGTGAAACCCTAGTTAGCATTGTAGTTTTAGATTATAAACCCTAGAAATGACTAAACCCTAATTAATTAAAAATTTTCATGACTAAACATGAAGGGTTAATTAATCCTTGGCATTTGAAACCCTAACCCTAGCCCTATATAATGAAGGGAAGCCTCCCTCAAGCTTCTTCCTTCATGAAGAAAGCCCTAAACCTAGCCTCCATTAGAAAAACCATTCCTTACCCATAAATTTCAGAATTTAAAAACCCTAGAAGTCCATTTCCTCCTCCATCAAAAGAAATCAAGGAGCTTGGACCAAGAATGCTTGAAGAAGAGGACCTACATTAGGAAACAATCTCCCAATAGGTGAGAATCCGATTTTAAACCCATTTAAATTCTGTTTTTCATCATTGTTTGGCCATTAGGAGCCCACCAATTGGTTTAGATTTCGTATTTGGGGTTTTTCTATGAAAACCTAGGTGGATCTAGGGTTTGGTGTTCATACGTTTGTTTTTTCCCAATTTTATGAACCCTAATCCTAGGGGTTTGCATGTAGACATGATTACACCTCCAACGTGTAGTCTAGATCTCGATTTAGGGTTTTGTTTTGGGCTTTTGGAGTTCTCAATGTGAAATCTGTTTTCTGCACAGCATGTGTTCAATGGAATGCCCCTTAGGGGTTTAACTATCTAATGTATTCTAATTACTGCATGTTTTGATATCTATAAATCTATATACATAGATATATTTGCATATGTGTATAGATAGGTTGTGTGATTTGGGGGTTTCCTGTGCACAGTCGGGTTTGAGATGAACTGTGTGTTTGACAGTGGGAACAAGGGTTGGGTATTCTGTGTAGGGTCGGGCTGTGTCGTGTCTGTGGGAGTCAGGGTGTCTCAGTAATGTGTGTGTGTGTGTATCCTTGTGAGTGATTGTGCCAGTGCTGTGGTCAGTTGATAGGTTTGTGCACCAGTTACTGTGAACTGTGTGTGCCTGTGTGTGTGTATCAGTTAGCTGATACTGTGTCAGTGTGTTTAGTTCTAGTGTGTTTCAGCATTCGTGTTAGTATGGCAGTGTACCAGTGTCAGTGTGGCAAGGGAGAATGTATCAGTATCTAGCTATGAGTTCTTTAATGTATCAGTAGGACTAGTAGTGTGCATATGTATTCAGTGAGAATGTTAAGTGCAGTGTTGTGTATCACCTTGAGCAATTGAGTTTATTAGGGTGTAGTTGGATCGAGTAGTCTCAGTAAGGTCATAGTGTCTCAGTGAGGTCTGAGTGTATCTTAGGCCAGTGAGTGTTAGAGTGCCAGTAGCTATATGCTGGTCCCAGAGATTAGACACTGTGTGTGTTAGATGAGTGCATCAGTGTGTTAGGGGATTTAGTATCGGATCCCCACTGTGGTTGCTAAGTTTCAGAAAGCCAGTATCAGAATTTCCAGTATGATGTATCGTGTATCACTGTGTTAGTGTCAGTGGTAGTATGGTGATCACTTGTTCACTAGGGATATGGGTGTCTGGACAAGAGAACGTGTCTATGGAGGGATGGCAGTAGGATGTAAGTGCAAGTATAGTGTTAAGGGTTGAGGTGTAGGCTGAACTGTATGGTTCAGTCTGTGCAGTTTGAAACTGTGATATGTAGATGTGTAGCTGGGGAGTTCTGTGCCAGTTTATCAGTTAGTATAGCTGGGTGTGGGGCTTAGTATTGTTTACAGTCAGATGTTTGAGGCTAGTGTGGCTGTGTGTATCAGTGAATTTGGTGTTTGTATGAAGGGAGTGAGCTCCAGTTCACTTGTGTGGTGTTGTGTTGTATTTCAGCAGCTAGCTATTCAGTTCAGTGAGTGCAGAGTGTGTGTGCTTCAATGGAGTAAACACTGTGCAAGTTTAGTGTAGGTTTTGGTTGTGCTTGGGTGTCTGATACTAGGTATCAGTGATTGGGATACACTGATGTCAGTATCAGTCCAGGAATAGGGGATTTTGGCTACTTGAGTATCCTATTTAGTTGTATCCAAATGTAGTGATCATGATGGATGTTTTGCTGCCTTGGGTATTTGCTCAGTTGGTTCCCTGAAACTGTGCACTGTGTAGTGAGTATTAGAATAACCTGTGTGACTAGATGTGTGTCTAGTGTATCAGTGAATAGGTATAGAGAATCAGTGAGAAGTTTCAGTTCAATGTATCAGTGTGTGTGTGCATGTGTTAGGGGTGAACAAGTTACCTGGTTGATCTTGCCAGTAGTCTTATAGTAGTCTCAGGATTAAGCCAGGTATGAGTAGGTCTGAACAGTTCAGACAGTAAACTGTGAAAGAGAAGGATTTAGTATCAGTTATTGATACGAGTTAGTATTAGTTAGGAAATTAGCTTAGTTAGTATTGTATTGTTTAATTAGTACTTACTAGTTATATTTAGTATTAGTAATTAGTTTAGTTGGTATCAAGTGTTGATATGATTAGTATTAGTTCTTGAGTTGGTATTAGGTAGTGTTGTTAACTTGTAAGCTATATAAGTATTTATGTACTAACTAGACTCTAGTATATAAGTATTATGTAATATCATATAGATAGTTATGTACTATTGTCTAGTATAGCTAGTAATGACTAGTTTAGTTAGGTTTTGTCCAATATGGACTATTATGGTATATAAATGGACTAGTAGACCTAGTTAACCTAGTATGACTTAGTGCGACCAAGTTTGACTAGTATTGACCAGTAGACTTTAGTATGACCGAGAGGCCTCATATTTAAATTAGTTAAACATGTTTATTTTCTTAATTCAGTATTTTGACATTGAAATTCCATAATTAGGTCATTGTGATCTCGCCTTGGACATTGATCCTCGCACCTTCCTCAGGACCACAGGCGAGTACATTCTCTAACAGTTTTCGTTTTTGTTGATTAATTCTATAATTTCAGTTGTATACTATACTTGACTCTGACACTGTGGATACACGGGTTAGCACCCTAGATACCCGTCATGAGGAGTCGTGATTGGAATCCATCGTGCTAGCTGGGGATGGGGAAATATTAGTAGATTATGTGATCATACCCATCTCTACATGCATCATAGCTCACCCCACATCTCACGTCGGGTGCGGCCTGACCATTACATGCCTCATAGCTGTTATATATGATTAGCCTGACCATTACTTACATCATAGCTAACCAGATGGTTAGCCTGACCTACATGAATCATAGCTAATCATATGTAACCAGCTTGATCTCGTCCCAAGCCGATCACATAATAAACTGATATTTCAAACACTTAGCCAGATGTTTATTCTTTATTTTCAGATTACTTGTTCTAGCATCCACTGATATTTTATTCATTGCTAGATGTTCTATTGCTCATTTCATATTCTCTAGTACTCTATATTTCCAGTATTTATTTCATCTTGTATTTCTTACATTGTTTTATAGTTTTTGTCAACATAAATGAAACTGCTGTTAGTGTTTGTGCTTCGCTCCAATCCTGATTGGATAACATTTTCAGAGGACTTGGAGGATTTCTGCCCTACCCACTACGGCCCGGGAGCAGAGGGAGATTTCATACCAGAAATCCCAGAGGAGTTACCCATCTTAGAGGAGATTCTACCCACATGCACTTAGACTATCCTATTTCATGTATTATTGTACTAGACTGAGATTTGAGTTGTATTATTGTTGTGACTTTTGAGGACATCTAGACTCTGGACTTGTGATATATTTATATTGTGTTGACTTATGATAGAACTCTTTATCCTTATTTCTCATCGTGCCATTACTTTCAAATAGCCTTGTGATTGAGTATATTATAAACTGTGGATTCATATATTATCATTGTCCTCCTTATGGAGTTGAGACCATTGACAGGATGAGTTATGTTTGAGACCTAGACAGCGTTCTACCGCCGACGCTGCGGCGTAGGCTGGACGTACCCACGGCTCGTGCCCAATTTTCGGGTGCGGGTCGTGACAGTTATGAACCGAGAGTGTACATCGTACATACAAGCTTTTGAGGCAGCGGTGCAGAATGAGCAGTTCACACCACGAAGTGCTCCAAAAAAGGCATCGGCTCCTCGGAATCCTCCTGCAAAAAGGTACCGCGATGGCGAGAAGAAGACCGATACATATGAGAACCTTGGAAAAGAGTGCAGTTACTGCGGCCGTCAGGGTCACACTAAAGAAGTTTGTCGTTTCTTCAACAGGCTGTGCTTCAGATGTAGACAACCAGGCCATGGAACTCCGAGATTGTCCGACTAGGAGGTCCGCACCGCAGAATCGAAATGACAATGCGGAGCGAGGGCGAAATCAGAACCCAGGGCCACCCTCAGGCGACGTGTCGGCTGATCAGACAAGTCCAGAGTTTACTAGCTGAATATTAAGCATGATGCGAGCGGACACGATGTTGGTGAGACTGATTCCTTTGACATTTTGATGCCTTGATTCTCGACTCCTTGATCTCTTAAGTTTCGTAGATGAAACTTCTTCTCGGTGGAGTATTATGTAATGCCCTGCCTCCAGCGGTTCACTAATGGAACACTTGTTACTTTGACTCGGTTGAATAGAGTCTCGAGGAAACCTTACCGCCAAATCAATCACGGACGAAATGCAATGAACCCTTCAAACTGATGGAACGGTTTCTATTGAAATGAGTCCAAGAGTTTTCGTTAGTTGTTTTGCTGCTTAATGTTGTGTTGCTTTGTGTTTTGTCTTGCTTTCGATGACTTGGTTTTCATGATTCGTTTTTCCGCTTGCGCATTCTTTCGAATCGTAAGAGAAAGAGATCAAAAGATGCTAACCAAGTATTGTAGCAATTTCAGGACGCATAACCAATGAGTGATCGTTGCATAAGGCTTCCCTATCCTCTCGTTCGATTCAATCGGTAAGTGGCTTCGGCCCTTCGATGAATCCTTAGTTTGCACGCCTAATAAAATGATCTCTATTTCACTCAAATTACATGTTCCTATGTTTCATATGATACCTCACTAACAAGCTAAGCTAAAAGAAATGAATTGCATGCAAAAAAAAAATATAGAGAGTTACTACTTTACTTCAGTTAATGTTATGTCCCTTACCTGTTGTGCCACTAGATCGTGTATTGAAACCTTTTATGGTTAGTCATGTGTTCCGTGTGAAAGAAAGAAGGAAAAGGTGAAACTTGTGCTTGTTGTTCAGAACTATGCATATAGTATCTTTATTTGATAGAAGTTTCATGTCATGCATCGGTCTTGGACAACTTGTGCACAAGGAAATAGTCTCTCGAACGATTCTTGGGGCACTGGAAATCGGTCGGTCCAGAAGAGATTGTAAGAGCATTCCGATGTTCCGGTCCTATGGGATCTAGGGGGTGTTATTGTCTATCTGTAGGGCAACTCATGGATCATCATGTAGTTAGGTCGCATGCTAGGTTTACCTTCTTGCATACCTAATATTTGATGCCAAAATTGATTCATAAGTTAGACACATATATGCAAATTGTTGCTAACTTGTGTGTCTGTTGTAGGGAACCGTTCGGCCCAGGGTAAGAATTATCATATGCATTGTTCAATCTATCGTTTATGTTTCTTTGCATGAATTGTCAAAAAGAAAATTAAACTAGAAAGATCACATAATAGTAATGCTATCCTCACATGTTTACTTAGTGTAGATTTCAGGGTGAGTTTGGCCACGGTCGCTCACCAGTACATGTTGTAGTACTGACCCACGTTTGTGGGCAAATCTCCAGGTTCTGGTAGCGAGAGTTTGGCAAGCATTGAATAGGAGCACATCCCCTCAAACGGAACCGTGCTCGTGCTGCTTCCCAAAGCTTTTATCTCCTGTGTGCAAGCACTTTTTCTGCTAGGTGTTTTGATTTTAGTCCTACTACAAGGACATGATGTATGGGCGTTGTGGCTAGTTTTTGGGTTTGTAAAAAGGGATGTTAGCCATCTATGGCATATTTTTGTAGCAGCCAAGCAAGTACTTTGTAATCCAATCTTCAAGTATTCAATAAAGAAAGTATTTTGTGTTCCTATTAAATGTGTTCAACTTTGGTTCTCTGTATTTTACATTCCGTGCTCGTATATATGTATATTTTCGTCTAACTTGTGTCTTGTGCTGGTACTATGCCTTGTGGCAGCACAACTTAGGCTTGCACGGCATCGCGTCCAAGCGAGGACGATCGGTTCCGTAAGGACCAAGTGAGGACGATTGGCCCTTACGGGATCGGGGCGTGACAATAAGGCTCACACAGGCCAGTATATACTTTTCAAGCGAAAAAAACACAATAATGGAGAAGTTGTCTACATATTGTGCAACTTAATGTCTTTCCTAGAGAAGTTTGTCTTTCCTTTTAACTAAAGCCACCTAGAGCACACAAAGGATAACTTACTATTATGTTCGAGTATATAGCATAGGTCAAGTTAAGAATGTGAAGTTGACAACTTTAGCATTGCTAACAGATAGAAACATTTTAGTGTAATTATCATTATTGCTTAACTCTAACAAGGAAATTGTTATCCTAAGTCGCACAAAATACAGTTTACCATTGTGTTTGAATATATAGCAAAAGCACACAAAGCCACCTAGTGCGCAAAAAAAATGACCCAGGACACAACTACAAGGAAACCTATACGGGATAATGCAAATGATCACAAAAGAAAACACAGGGTGCATGACCCTAGACAACATGCTATATGTATGCAACTATTGTGAAATGACCACAAGAGAACACAAAAGCCACCTAGTGCGTACAAAAGATGATGCAGGACACAACTAAAGGAAAACCTAGATGGGATGCAATGATCACAAAACAGGGATGCAGGAAACCTAGACAAGATGCTATAGCTATGCAACTAGGTGAAGTGCAACGAATGATTGGTGTAGACTGTAGATGCAATAATACAACAATGATGCTATGGCAGACACAGAGATCCACTATAACCAGTGAATCAACGATAATCACATACCTAATAGTAAACATTCTAGAACCTGGTAAAGCATGTAATAAAATTAAGAGTGAAGTTAGCATTATACCTCGGGATTGATGGAGTAGATCCATGCAATCGAAACTTCAGTAAATCTGATCTCAAAAGACGTTCCTCTGCTTTGAACCTTCGTCAGCAAAGATCCAACGATCTACCTCGACTAAATGTACATATCCTGAACGTGTATTTTGATTGGGATTTTTGGATGTTTGTGGTGTAAAAGAGAAGGCAGGTTGTTCAGTTTACAAGTGGAGATGGGAGATGGCTGTCCGGAAGCTTGGGCGCAACAAGCGAAGGGGGTCTGTTTTGGCTGCAGCTAATAGGAGGAGAGAGTTCCCACTGTCGGCAGCAACAAAAGAGGGAGGATGGCTGGTGGAAGACTGGCAGCACAATGGAGAGAGGAGACGGGTGCATGGCTTAACAGGAGGGGAGGAAGCAGATTAGAGTGTCAGTCTCAAGGAGAAAGAGAAGGGGTGGGGTGCCGGCTGCTATGCAAAGAAAGAAGAGAGGCAAGGAAAATTTAGGTTAAGATTTTGGCTTTCACACCTATTTTGCAATTCACATGCAACTCATAATAGACGAGAGTAGAAAATCTCATTCATTCACCAACTGATTCTCAAAGGTCTGAAATCCCTTATATATAAAAGAAATTGCAAATGCAAAAAGGTCTATAAATAAAATAAAATTGCAAACGAACTAAAACATGACTTAAAGTCAGACTCGAATAAAGTAAAATAGCTAATAAGAAGCTCGCCTAGGCCACAAACAACAACTCTAGATGCGAATTGGATCTCCATCAAAAGACAATTTATTGTTATGTTTGAATATATAGCATAGGCCCTTTTAAGCATATGAAGTTGACAACTTAAGCATTGTTCTAACAGATATGCTTGTCATAACTGCGTAACAAGGAAATTGGTGTCCCAAGTTTGAATCATAGAATCAAAATGCATCATCAACAATAATGAACAATATCTATGTGTGTGTTAAAAGTCCCATAGAAAGGCTACCACTACACCAAAACTCTAGAGTTGTTGTAGTGAGGTTGAGGGCTATAAATGTATAGTATTCTAGCATATACCCCTGCAGGTCAAAGTCCATTTTGGGTAGATAGTTGGATTCACTCAGCGGTATAATTTATTATAAATACGCTTAAATGATCGCCATAGGAGATTCGAACAGGTTGTCCTAATATCATGTTAAAGTGTGTACCACTATACCACAGCTCTAGAGTTGTAGTGAGAGTTGAGCGTTATATATTTACATAGTATGAAAGAATAACCAACCTTATAATTATTGATTGATTGACTTCATCTGCACAACACCACAAAACAAGCAAGTTATTAGTCATAGGTTTAACCTTGATGGAAGATACCAAATAAAGTAGTCCCTTATTTCAGAATGAAAGTGCCTTAATTTAAAGCCTGTGATAATTACCTCTTATCATTTCCCGCATAGCCGTATCTGCAATAGCATAAACATGAGGAGTGTCCATAGATTTGCGTCTATATGCTTCAATGAAATCATTTCCATATAAATGAACTTCCTTAAATGGATTGATGGCAACCAACACTGGTCCAGCTTTAGTCTAAGTTTAGAATGAAAAAGGATTTCAAAAATAAAGGGATGTTGAGAAGTATTAGAAGAGAAGCACTAAATTGAATTAAAATACTCACATAAATCATATCCTGGGAATATCTATACTGCAGATTGTACAATACTGATGGCTCATGTAAATAACTTAGTTGCATCAAATCATCCACACCGTCAAGGATATCTGGGTTTGCAGGCAGAAGGCTTTCAGTTTTTAACTTCAATACCTGGAGAGTGAAAGTTTGCAGTATGAGCTAAACAAGTACACAAGAAAAACAAGATAAATTTGTTTTGACATTTACTGAACTAAACATTTACTGAACTAAGGCATACTTTTCCTTCGGGAAGAGATATAACAGACTCTGTCCCGGAAGTAGAACGTATTGTCCCTAGTGCCCAATCTCCATCTGGAAGCTCACACCAAGCTTGATCCTTCTGAAACAATAAACTTCAACATGTAATTGCAACCAATAGACACGATGAAATTGATTGTACAAAGATAAGCTGATGTTACTCGAAATATCAGTTTAAACTAGTTTTCAGATAGGATAGTTTCCTCCTTAAAAGGAAAGCCTTTTTATGTACCAAATGACCACTATAACTCCAACTATTTGCTATACATCTACAATTTAAAATAGAAAACTGGAAACATTTGACATGCCGTTCCTAGGACGAATCACTTATTTGTCCTGAAACCAATTCCAAGGACCAGGTATTCTTGGTTTAGTAGAGACAAATCAGACCTGCTATTGCAACAAGCTAATCAGCCATACATTTAAAGGACACATAACAACAATAACGACAGCCTTCATCCCAAAAACTATTTAGCTGTTTGGATCCTCTTCTTCCATTCAGCTTTTTTAAGGGACATGTCTTCTGTAACGCTTACAAAAACCAAATCCTTCTTTAACACTTCAAACCATGCTTGTATAGGCCTAACTCTAGCCCTAGAGGTTCCATTAACTACCATATTATCACTCCTTACAAGAGCATCTAATGGTCTATATTGCACATGTACAAACCACCTAAGACAATTTTCTCTCATCTTGTCCGCAATTGGCGTTACTTCTGACTTCCCACATATACACTCATTTTATATCATGTCCTTTAATGCATTTTCACTCATCCATTTTAGCATTCTTATTTCGGCTACATTAACTTTTTGGACATGTTGTTCCTTATTGCCCAATACTCTAATCCATAAAACATGGCTGATTTTATAGGAGGAGTGTACAATTTTTTCTTTCAACTTCGAAGGTATCTTCGAAGGTATCTTGTTGTCACAAAGTAATCCAAAAGCCTCTATTTTAACAATCATGTTTTAATTATATGTGTGACATCTTTCTCAATCTATCCATCATGATGAATGATTAATCCTAAATACCAAAAACTATCACTCTTAGGTATCTCTTGTTCATCTATAAGGACTTCCCTCTCATTTCTCATTTCTCATTTCTCATTTCTCTTTTAACTTTTGGTTCAAATTAGGCTTCATATACTATGTTTCCGTTCTAGTAAATTTTAATCCCTTAGATTCCAAGATTTCTCCCCACATTTTTGTTTTAGGATCTAACATTTATTTACTCTTGTCAACCAACAAAATATCAACAAGAAACATCATACACCATGAAACATTTTCTTGGATATGTCTAGTAATTTCATCTATAACTACCGCAAAAAAGGTAGGATCTAAGATTGATCATGAGTGTAAGGCTATGGTAATAGAAAATGGATTAGTATCTCCACCAATACTTCGCACGGTAATCGTAACTCTATCACACAAATCCATAATAGTCTAAATATAATTAGTACGAACGTGTTTTTTCTTCAAATACCACCATATTATCTTTCTAGAAATTTGATCATAAGCTTTTTTAAGTCAATAAAAAACATATGTAATATATATTTTTCTCTTTAAATATTTACATAAATATTCTTAATAAAGTAAATATATTTCATAGTAATGTAACCTCCCAAAAAAGAACATTCAAAGGGCACATAATATCCGAAAAAAGATCACTCAGGTTTTAAATAACTTGAAGCCTCCAACCATTTGCCCAACATCAACCAATGTAAGGTAACGGAGTAGTAATTCTCAACTTGTTCTTGTGACGAATCAACATGCATAAACTAAGTGCCCCATACCCAATGTTGAATAGCTACATGACAATAGTCCGACAATAATCAAATAAGAGAGGCAGATGCAACAAGTCAATCCATTGTACATCAAATGCATGCACCTAGGTAATTTTTAATGATATAAAAAGAACTCAAAATTATCAAAATAATGTTCCTTAATTTAGCTCGATGGTATTTGCTATCATTTACAACCTTATATTATTCACTGTACAAGAAGCTTCAAAAACATTTTTGTTCTTTTGGGAAGTTCGTGAAGGTATCAACATTATTATACAAGTTACAACAAAAACAATTATGATTCCATTAATCACTTCCTCTTGCCATGTAACTCCCACCGAATGTAATGAAGGAATTTACTAAACAAGCATTAATGCACCCGTAATAGCAAAAGCCAAAAGGGCAATGTTACTATCCATTCCTGATACAAAAACCAAATAGTTTCATCCAAGGGGGCTTTCAATTCATCCTCTAAATGTCCCATTTATTCTCTCAACCTTATTTCACAAAAAGAAGTCGTCCGAACAATATTTGCCAAAGAGTAAAGCTTTTGTTGACTCGTGTTTATTCCTAGACCTTGTCTCTAGGTCAAACCTATAGAAACCAAGCTTCGCGGCAGCGATATAGTATCAGAATCAGTTTTGAACCCTTCTTACAAGTATAAGTATCCACCATTTCGGTTATTTCGTCCATTTTGGATCAGAGATCGCAGTTCTTAGTTTCGGAAAGCCAAATAATAATTTATTGAAAACTGGAAAAATATTAGATATATTAAGGCATTATTCTACGTATATTTGTTTATCTTGTTAGCTTTAAATAGAATAATATTCAACTTTGATGAATCGTTAACCCGCACTAAATATTATTGCTTAATTACTATCTTTCAAAAAGTACACCCGCAAAAGATAGTTTTGGATAAAAAGTACTAAGATGGATGAATGTTGTGAATTGATAGACATACAATCGGCAAATGGCAATGCTTACAGAGTAACAGTATGCCAATTAGAAATTTGTACCATGCTAATCTTCAGCAAGATCGAATCATTGTGTCCACATTGTTTTCCCATACTTCTCTTAAGACATCTGTTATTATTACAATATTACCAACTCATTTCTTTCTCCTTTGTGCTTGGTACTCATGTTTTTCTCTTATGTTCCTACCAAGCTCATATATTTCTATCCAGACCAGGAGGGGTGACGATCTCATTCGTTCTAGGATGACATGGTGCATGAGCCACCTCTTTCTCCGCCAGCAGAATTGGGCCAGAAGTGGCCAGGAAAGAGAGCCCAAAGTAGCCGAAACTGTTATGATACGGTCGATATATTCTGGTACCAGTAGTTATAGAAAACCTTGATAAATAATTCGCATGCACCCAGTAATGTAAGACAAGGTACCAAATACGTAATACATTTCAACACGTAGAACAGGTACGGATACATGAAGTTAGTTTAAAAGGTATGTAAGGTAGGAAGTAGACTTAGTAGGTGATGGGATGTGAATGGATCCCATGAACAATAGTTAACGAAAATGATTATTGACAGTTGTCATTTAACAACTCTAAATACGTAATGGGACAATTACATTACCCTCAGAGGAGAGAGAAAGTTAGATAATAACATTTTCCTATAGTGACTTCCCATTTCTTTTCTCAGTGTCAATATACTTATTATGAATACTAGCACTAGGCATTTCCATGTAACTGAAACCGGGTAGGAGACCAAAAGTGATAACACTGAGAAAGAGTAAAAATGTACTTCCACTTTTTTTCCATCAGCAACTACTGTACAACGAGTTTTATGGATTTAGAATCTAACCATAACAGAGGAGATCCTTTCGTATATTATTTTAACTACAAATAAAAAAGGATAACACTTAATAATAACAAGAAATTCCTATCTGATAATTAGGGAAATATCTGATTATTTCCAGTCCCCCTCAAGCTGGACTAAATACATTGAATAGTCCCAGCTTGTTAACTAATCTCTCAATTACTGGTTTGAACAGTCCCTTTGTTAACAAATCAGCAATGAAGGTAGTTACACGACGCAAATAGTCCCTTCTTCAATTATCTCATTGATAAAGTGGCGGTCAATTTCTACATATTTCGTTCTATCGTGATGAACAGGATTATAAGAAATGGGCTTTGTTATCACACTAGATCTTCATAGGCTCACTCCTCGCGATATTGAATTCTTTCAACAACTTCAACCAAAGTACTTCACAAATTTCATCGGATACAACTCTGAATTCTTTCTCAGCACTACTACTTGCCACAGCGGTTTGTTTCTTGCTCCTCCAAGTTACTAAATTATCCCAAAGGAATGTACATTAACCGCTTGTTGATCTTAGATCTGTCACAGAACCAGTCCAATTTGCACATATAAAGGCTTCAACACCTCTTTATTCATTCTTCTTGAAAAATAAACCTAACACAGAAGTTCCCATGAGATATCTCAAAATTTGGTGCACAGCTTCCATGTGTTCTTCACCAGGGGCAAGCATAAATTGGCTGACAACGCTAACTGCAAATGCAATGTTAGGTCTAATATGAGAAAGATAGATGAGTTTCCTTACTAGAGGCTAATATCATCCATTCTCAATGGGTGTACTTTCCAACTGTTTACCAAGTTTTTTATTAGGACCTATGGGAGTATCTGCCAGTCTGCACCCAAGCATTCTTGTTTCTTGTAAAAGATCAAAATATACTTCATTTGGGAAACTGAAACCCCACATTTGCTTCTCCTACTTCTATTCCAAGAAAATATCTTAGTAGGCATAAATCCTTTATCTCAAATTCTTCTGCCAGTGAATTTTTTAGTCTCTTCATTTTCACAACGTTGTCAATGGTTAAGATTATATCATCAACATAAACTATGAGAATTGTAATCTTACATCCTTCATGTTTATACTTTATAGAACAAAGTGTGGTTGGATTGAGCATGCTGATATCCTTGTTGGCAAATGGTCTTCGTGAATCTACCAAACCAAGTTCGTAGAGATTGTTTTAATCCATAAAAGGACTTCTTGAGTTTGCAAACTTCTCCATGAACTCTTCTTTCATCGAAACCTGGCGGTAATTCCATATAGACTTCTTCTAACTCGCCATTCAAAAAGCATTTCGTCAAGTTGTTGAAGTTTCCAATCCAAGTTAGCTGCTAAAGATAAGTGGACTCGAACAATATTTAATTTTTCCACTGGGGCAAAAGTTTCTTGGTAGCCCTTTGCCACTAACCTTTTCTTGTAGCGCTCAGCAAATCCATTTGACTTGTACTTAATGGTGAAGACTGATTTACAACCAACTGGAGACTTTCCTCTTGGAATTTCTACCACATCCCACTGTCAGTTTTTCTCCGGTGTTAGCATTTCTTCTTCCACTGCTTTTCTTTATTTTGGTATTGATAGGGCTTCTTGTGTAGTCTTTGGAATGTTTATGGTAGACAAATTGGATACAAGCCTTTGGACTAATGATGATAAATAGCTATACACAACAAACTTGGAGATTAGATGTTGAGCACAAAGATCAAACTCCTTTGCTGAGGGCTATGGAACATCAAGATCATTACTATCATGAGCAAAGTATGAGTTAGAGGGTTGAGTATCTGAATCGGTTCAGATTCATAGTGTTGTTGAAGATCCGTGAGTTGTTCTACTTTGTGAGTATTCTTCCTCCTTGAATAAACCCGTAGCTCAGGTGATTAAAGTTGTTCATCTCCCTTTGTCATTGAATTTTCTTGATTTATGGTCATAGTAGGCTCGGTTTGAGGTTATGGAGCGAGGGATCGAGATGGAGATGGCTCAGTTGGAGGCTCTAGTGTAACGACAATATCAATAGAAATGTCCCAAAATTATCTTCATCTTTATTATTCATCCCCCTGAAGGGTATTTTTGGTAAAGAAATGTTGATACTCAAAGGACATCCATAAAATTCTAGTATTTTTTAGTTTATGGTGAGTAGCATTTATATCTTTTTTGCGTAAGCGAGTATCCTAAGAAAATGCATTTTCTAGCTTTTGGGTCAAGTTTGCTTCTTTTATTGGTATGGATATAGACAAAAGCAGTACAACCAAATACATGTATTGGGATAGAGGTAATGATTATATTGTGAGGGTAAAGTTGGAGAGAATAATTCAAAGGTGTTTTATAGTTAAGGACACAGGTTGGCATTTTATTAATTAGATAACATGTAGTGATGGCAGCATCTCCCACAGGTATTTGAGACATTATTGGTGAATATGATGGCCCTAGCTACTCCAAGGAGGGGGCGATTTTTTCTTTCAACGATGTAATTTGTTGGGGTGTTATAATGCAAGAATTTTGGTGTATAATTCTGTTTTCAAGAGAGAAAAATCGAGAACAGAATTGAAGTTTTCTTTTTGTCGGTTCAAATTTTCTTTTATCTTATTGGGTTTTGACCATGGAATTGATTCTTAAACACTTGTTTAGCTTCGGATTTTTCTTTCAAGAGATACATCCAACAAATCCGTGTGTGATCATCAATAAAAGTGATAAACCGTTTTTCCTGAGTGAGATGTTTGATACGTGAGAGGCCTCAAATATCGCTATGAATTAAAATAAATGGAGATGCTTAGTAATGTTGAAATGGAAAAGACGAGTGGCTATGTTTGGCTAATTGGCAAATTTCGCATTGAAAAGAATCTTTATTATGAAAAAGAGATGGAAAGAAATCTTCAAATATATAAAATTCGGATGACCAAGCCTACGTTGCCATAATATAATCTTTTGTTCTCTAGGAAGAGACTCACAACTTGCAGTATGAGCTTGTTTATTCAAGTAGACATCCTTCTCCAAATAGTGTAGTCCCTCGTGTTCTTTAGCATTGCAATCCTCTTCCCAGAAATTAGGTCCCGAAACACACAAGTAGATTCTGAGAAGTGAGCACTGTACTTTAAGTTTCTAGTTAATTTACTAATAGAGAGTAAATTGAAAGTCAAATTCGGGACATGCAATACAGAGTATAATTCAATGCTTGGGCTGATTTTAATAGTTCTCGTTCCTGCCATTGTTGATAGAGAACCATCTGCAATTTTAACATTAAGATTTCCTAAACTAGGTGAGTATGAGGAAAAGAAATTTTCACAGCCCGTAATGTGATATCCCGTCATGTAATATGCCACTCCCGAGTCAATCACCCATGGATCTAGAATAATGTTGCGACTACAAGTGCAGAGAAAAATTACCATTCTGCGCTAGTAGTAAGGTAGTGGCTGGTTGTGATGGTGTGAGGAGTTTGTACGGCCACTCAATTTGCCCCTTAGTGAGTGAGAAATAATTATTACTACCACACACAGCTCTGTTTCCGATTCGGCAATTTGAAATCCTCGTAACTTGAATCACGATTTCCAGCCATGTTATCCTTCTAATTGGGTGGTTTTCCATAAAAATTCAAGCATTGGTCTTTAGTGTGATTCATCTTTTTGCAATACTCACACAAAAGAATATTTCTCCTAGGATTAGAACTCCGAGAAAATTCCTGCCCACGAGCAGCCAGCGCTGAAATATCAGTCGTCAATGGTTTGGAAGAACTCATCATGACCCGTTTCTGAAACAACTCTCTTCGTACTTCAAAGATTTCAGAAATAAGTGGAAGTGGCTAACAACCGACCACGAACCTCATCTAGTTCTGAATTCAGTCCCACCAAAAAATCATAAATCCATTACTGAATTCAGTCCCGCCAAAAAATCATAAATCCATTCCTTCTCAAAAAAAAAAAATCTTCACAGCATCATCATGACAAGACCATTCAATTGTCAGGATGGTCTATCTCCTGCCATAAACAAGTCAAGGCTTTGAACTATTAGCAACATATTGTTCCTCTTGCTTAAATTCACGGGCTTTATGATGAAGCTCAAATAATTGAACCAAATTTTCCAGGCTAGAGAAGACTAAATTCAAGGCATCCCACGTCTCTTTGGCGGTGGAATAATAAAGATATAACTCTTTGATGTCCTCCATTGAGTTCAAAATTCAGACCATAACCATCGAATTTTGGGAGTCCCATATTGAATAAGAGGGATCCCACATGTCGGGTTGTTTTAGGAACCATCCAGAAACCCGAGCCCTCCACGGCCTCTTAGCACAATCAGCACCGAACGAGACAATATAAAAAATATGTGGCAATTTATTTTGGTGGTGGTGATTTGAAGAGAGTCATTTTCAGAAGAAAGAAAAAAAGACGCAATGGGTTCGCTTATAGGGACTGACCCAAAGGTTTCTGAAGATACCTTCGAGTACTCGTCCATGCGCCCATGAGTGGCGACTATTTTGACCATCTTCTCGTCTCAATCAAAGCCTCTGCTCTGATACCATGAACCAGCAAGGAGACAGAAAGTAGAACACTGGCGAAAGACTAAAAATGTAATTCTAATTTTTTTTCCATTAGCAGCTATTCTACAACCAGTTTTATAGATTTAAAATCTAATCATGATTCATAACAGCCCTATATTCTAGGAAAAGATAAAGCTAAACTAATGGAGAGAATCAAGGAGATCCTTTCCTATCTTATTTTAAGTACAAATAAAAAGGACATCACTTAATAATAACAAGATTCCTAATATGATAATTAGGGAAATATTTGATTATTTGCACAGTTAACTTGACCTGAATTTTAATTAGAACTGGGTTTGGATGTTAAAGAAATAACCCAAATTAAATTTGGGCCGAATTCAGGCACAACATATGAGAACCTAAATATTTTCAGGTCGGAAGATTTTTCACAACTTGAATGAATATCATGAAGTCAAGGGCTTTGCTGCATGTTCAACACATTCATATCAAGATATTACCTTATTTGACTGAAATATTGCAAGCATGGTTGAATTTGCTCAAGGTGGAGTAAAAACGAACAGATAGCATCCTATCTTTTGATGTAAAATTGTGTTCAAGTCCCTCTCACTGGTCCTTTGCAAATTATTTGGGTGCTTAAAATTGGCCCCCAAATACTCCTAATCTCCTTACCATTATATAGGTTTACAGCCCGTTGGAAGTAAGATTTTGATAACCACAAATATCTACCTTTCTCTAGCATTTTCCCTCCATGTCAACATCTGAGACCTATGTGTTCAGAAATTACGAGCTACAAGTAATTCCTTTTGTTGATTCAAGAGTCTTGGAAAGTAGATTGTCATACCATAAAACCATATGCTCACACCCTTTATAAACCCTAGAGATTTATATTCAAATTTAGTTTAAATTGTCTTGTATATACTATATAGTCGAGCAATAGACCACATGCAGGGAAAGCAAGACTTCTTATGGCGGCACAAGGCGGTGAGATAGCAAGGACCAAAAGGTCAAGGCCGGGACCTAAGAAGTGTGTGTAGTAGGTAAGTTGAGAGAAGCATGTGGTTAATATCTGGGACTGATTTAAATATAAAAAACAAGAAGAGGAAAATAATTCAAAATATCCTATGTGAGAAGAGCTGAGGAAAACACCTTAACATCTGAGTGTCTGTTAGCACCTGATAATGGATTGAGAGAGATGAGATTTAGCGGAATACTGGAGAGAGAGAGAGACTATCCGTTAGCACCTGACAATGGACGTCAGAGACTCGGAGTGGGAAATGTGATTCTGTGGGTAACATAAGGGAAGGGAATTGAGAGGGGGAAGGCAAAGGATTATTGTTCCTTTCCTCTTCTTCAACTTTTAGTTCATTGGGCCTGAACTGGTTCACTCAAAAAATCATTGGCCTGGGCCAGTTCACATTTAAGTCAAGGCGGCCAGCTAAGGCAATGAGGCATCATTGCATCTGAAATACCTAAGGCAGAAAGGAGTTTGTATATAACAACCTTGAAAGGAAGTGATTTTTTAATGAATCAAAGGATCAGCATATTGGGCAGAGGATCCAATTGTTTTGTTGTCATCCATGCCCAAAAATAGGGGTATGATCTGAGTGGATTTGGATATTCGGGCAGAGATGTATTGTTGTGCATCTATGCCCACGTGTAAGTAATCCTATTGGATATGGCTCGAATATGAGTATATTTTATCCGTATCCGTGTTTAGTTTCACATCACAGATACGGATATTATTCAGAAATGAAATACCTATATCCAGAAAATTGGATATTGATAACAAATTTGATACAAGAGGAAACAACTATGGAGGTATTGGATATGAATACAAATCTGGTTAATAGGAAGCAAAAATCCATATCGTCAAACGAAAATTAGAGAAACTGCAGCTTCAATAATGGATTTAGTCAATAAAAAGTGGTGATGGCTTTCGCAACTCTTAGCTTCGAGTGGATTCAATAAGTGGCCATGGCATGGAATCAAGGTTAGTAGTATTAAGTTTCCTAATAGGACTCAGCTCCGGGCACTCCTTATGAGTGTGTCAACATAGACAATTTCGGAGCTTTCAGGTCGGAGTTTATAGTTTCAGAAAGTCTAAGAAAAAAATATTAAAAACCGAAAAAACATTTAATATATTTGCATAACTTTATGTAGTATTTATGTTGTTTACCATAGCTTTGGATGGATGGCATTGTCACTCCTTTCACTCTTTGGTTTAATATATCATAGAGAAGAATGCAATTTCCTAGCAAAATGTATCGTCTTACCTCTTACTCTAAACTCATGATACGTAATATGAAAATAATGTTTCATTTTCCAACAGTGCCTCTGAGAGTCCTTGGTGCTAAGCTTTCAAAAAACCAAGCAAGATGGTAGAGAAGTAGTATGAAGTTGCAAGTCCAGATCAAGTGATTAGCCGGTATAAGAATAGTCGTTGCCATACGATTAAATGTCTTTCATTCCCCGCCCGTCGGAGCTCATTCACTTTGATTTGGGCTTAACTAGCTGTAAAATGGTCAAGGTGATTTTCACTCGTAGGCTACATGCCTATTTTTGCAAATTTCTATCTTCTTATAGTTTAGGCCTTAGGGAAACTTGGAGAGTACTCCTTGGTTGCATGAACTTAAACTGCATATTCAAAAGATAGGTATACTAACCTGTCAACTGGCAGTCTAGATTTGATGGCATAATCATGTCATACTTATAGCTATTTTGTCTAGTAATTTGGCACTAAAATAGAGGTTTGACATTAGCATGCTATGTTGGACGGATAGAGATACATGTACGGATACGAACACATATGGATACAGGATATGTATATTTTTCAATTAGATACAAAAGTAGTTTGATATATTGCACGATATAGATACAACACCATTTTATCGTGTCCACTAGGAGTGTGTTCGGAAAAGATATGGTTCAGATGTGGGTAGTACCATACCAGTTTTGTTTTCTAATAACGGAGACAAAAACAGATACGAATATTTTGTAGGAATAAAAATTAGAAACCAAATTTAACCAAAAAAAACAGATTAGGATTCGGTTTAGATAAAGGAAAAAATGGATATGAATAAAGCGAATATGAATACGGATCAGATGCAATAGGATTTAGAGAAACTGGTGCCCAATTCTTTAATAAAGGGATCATCTTATATAGTTTAGTTGTGTATTAATTAACTTAATGTATTTTACGTTTGACTACTAATATATACTTTCACTATAATAGGTATAGTCACGAATAGAATATCGCCTAGTGTTACAACTGTAAATAGTAATATTACTATGATTTATATACTTCTATAGGCAATCGGATATGTGGAACCTCATCCAGAAATGGAGTGGAATATGGAATATGTATACGTATTCGAATCCGACTTCTTCGGATGCGGATACGAATTTGGATCCGACCAGTCGATAATAAGATATTCATATCCGGTGTCGTCTAACTTGGACCAAGATCCAAAGTGGAATCCAACTCCAAATGTACCTCTAGTCTCCACAATACAAGGGATCAGTCATAAAAAAAAATTATCATATCCTTTATGGAGATTTTTTATGCTTCATAGCATTGTTCTGTAGTACCAACTGATATCAATACTAAAAATATTGAAACTATTGAAAGTTGAAACCAACCAATTCAAAATCACTGAAACCAGTTGAACCAGCTCCGAGAGTCCAAGACTGCTATTTAAGAAGGGTTCAATGTCGATTTCAATATCAATATTGTGAAGCATGCTTCACAACCGACTCACATTCTGCAGCCAACCCCTATTCTGCTGGGAGAAGGCTTTCTGATGAGAACATCAGGCCACAAGTTACAAAGATCTACCAACGTAGAAGACGGCACAATGCGGCCTTGTTATGTTTTAGCATTTGAATTTTGAATTCAGTTTTTCTTTTTTTTATTGTTTTCCATTATAAAATAAAATTTACCTAGTCTTTAGGGAGAGTTGTTTGTGTTTACCTATTCTTTAGGAATAGTAGTTGGTTGTTGAGTGTTAGTGGCTTTCTATAGGAAGTTGTTGGTCTTGCAATCATTAGAGAAGGAATGGATGAATGAATTAATGAATGATTGAAATGAAAATAATTTTTCTTTATGAACTCTAGTTTCTCTATGTTGCTGAGATAGCCAAACCCCTCTCTCTCTCTCTCTCTCTCTCTCCCTCCTGATCCTCTTATTTCCGACCTCCCATTACTCTCTCCGGGTAGCAGAAGCAACATCATGCAGCAGAAGCATGCAAAAGAAGCAACAGCATATAGCAGTAGCAGCAACAAACAACACTTATCAGGTAACCATTCGACATTCGGTTTCTAGTCTCCTTCTCTATTGTAAATCAAGTAATTAAGATGACAGCATCTACATCTAATACGCTATCATTAGGCTGCTAAACCACAAATAAATTTGAGTGCTTCTACAAACATAAAATTGGAACTTGTTATCAACCTACGTATTAAATAGAAAACTAGCCTGATTTAGGTGTTAACTTGATTTAATTTTCTACAAAATCTATGGTTTGCATGATAACTTGTGATCTCTTGCTTTATATAATTATCAATTTTGGTAACCTAAAAATTATTTGGTAATTAGCAAAAGTAAAATGAAACTTACTTTAATTCAATTTAATTTGCTGATTTTAATCCTTGCATTCATTCCGCATCAATTTTGGTTTCAGAGCAAAGTTTAGGTTTAGATTTGCATTAGATTCCTTCAAATTTATGCACTAAAAACATATAGAGTATCTTTTAGGACATATCACATTGCATAAGCACCCGTAGCGGTAGACAATACCAACCCACTCCTGATATGACCCCTGAACAAGAATAAATGTTACAAGATATCCTAAACCGCCTAATTAACATGGAAAAAGATGTCAATGTGTTAAGAACATCTAATGAAAAGACTAGAAAAAGAATTGAAAGACTTGAATATGAACGTCGTAGGACTCCTGACATGTTGCCTCACGGTTCCTATCATAGTGGTCATCGAGAGATAGATAGACAGACATTGGGATTTTGACTATCGTAGGGATATGACCCAGTTGGACATCAAGACTTTAGATAACCCCAAGATCATCTGGATAGGAGTCGTGAGGATCCTAGGCTTAATGTTGTTCAATTTGTCTTGTCACAGGCTAGAGAGATTGACGATTGGCGTCATATCTCCATTTTTCATACCTTTATTAGAATGGGTAATCAATCCTGTAAGATAACTTTGGACAGTGGAAGTTGTGTCAATACTATTACTTCTAACATAGTAGCCAAGACTGGTTTTGAGACTAAACCTCATCCTAATACATATAAGTTAGAAGGGTAGATGAGTCATCCATCAGCATAATGAGAGATGTATTGTTCCTGTAGAATTTGCTACTTACAAGGACAAGGTATGGTGCGATGTGATTAAGATGGATGTATAGGAAGACCTTGGTTATTCGATTTAGACGTCACTCTCCATGGACGTTCCTACTCTTGCACATTTATGTATAAGGGTCAAAAGATTAGGCTCAATCCTATGCAAATAAAGCATAATCCAAATATTGAGAAAAGTGAAACCTCCAATAAGAAGAAAGGGCTTATCCTTATAGGCTCTAAAAATGGAATATGAGATTGCTAAAGGGACTACAGTAATTGCCTTGGTTGCTAAAGAAGTCAAGGAGGAATCCCAAGAGCAAGTCCCAACTGAAACAATCATCATCCTTAAAGAGTGTATATTTTCCATGACGGTGTCACGAATTGTTTACCTCTAATGTGTTACATCCAACATGCTATTTATCTTGTCCTGGGAGCAACCCTACCCAATATGTCGCATTATCGATTGAATCCTACTGAGGTGATTAATAGGAGTTTAGAAAATCTTCTACGTTGTTTAGTTGGAAAAAATATCAAAAATTGGGATCTCATTTTACCTAGAGCCGAGTTTGCATATAATTGTTCAGTTAATAGGTCTATAGGCATAAGTCCATTTCAGGTCGTGCATGATTTCAAACCTATGAGGCCTATAGATCTCATTCCCATATCTCAGCATTGTAGGATTTCTGATTCTGCATATCCATTGGTCGAACATGTTCATGATTTGCATAAAGAAATCAGCAAAAAATTTAAATTAAGTAATGCTCAATATAAGTCTTTTGATAATAAACACACACACAAAATTGAAATCAAAATTGGTGAATATGTTATGGTCCGGATTAGACCGGGACGGCTCCCTCCAGGATTCGTTAAGAAATTACATGTTGGCAGTTCGGGACCATTTAGAATTTTACAGAAAATTGGTCCGGATGCGTATGTCATTGACTTACCATCTGGATCAGTTCCACATTTAATATTAATTATTTGATGGCTTACAAGGGTCCCCCAATTAGTCCAGATAATCCATTTGTGGATTCACATGAACCTACCCTAGAGCCTTTTTCAGATAGTTCCCCACCACTACCCTCACTTCCATGATCCCAATCAGCATGTCACATTAATAAAATATTGGATGATCAGATCATCTCTACTAGAGATAGTGATTGTCAACGTTTCTTGGTTCGATGGAAAGGTCGTCCTGAATCTGATGATCCGTAGATTACATAGGAGGAGCTGTAGCGACTTGATCCAGATTTACTGGAGTATTATGACAGTAGCTACGGGAGTCATTCGCCAGAGTCGAATTCTTTTCATCCCGAAGGAATTGATGACGACATCAGGCCACTAGTTACGAAGACCTACCAACGTAGAAGAACGCACAACGTGGCCTTATTATGGTTTAGCATTTGAATTTTGAATTCAGTTTTTTTTCTATTTTTTACTGTTTTTCATTATCAAAACAAAATTTACCTAGTCTTTAGGGAGGGTTGTTGAGTTTTTTGTGTTTACCTATTATCTAAGAAGAGTAGCCGGTTGTTGAGTGGTTGTTGCTTACCTATTCTTTAGCAAGTTGTTGGTCTTGTATAATTTATTTAACCATCTCAATCATTAGAGAAGAAATAGATGAATGAATTAATGAATTATTGAAATGAAAAGAATTTTTCTTTAGGAACTCTACTTTCTTTATGTGGTTGAGATAGCCAAACCCCTCTCCCTCTCCAAATCCTCTCTCATTTCTGACCTCCCATTCCTCTCTCCGGGCAGCAGATGTAGTAGCAATAGCAAGCAGCAGAAGAAGTGCGAAAGCAACAGAAGAAGTAGGCAGGAGCAACAACAGAAGCAGGCAGGAGCAACAAGAGCAAAAAGCAGAAGCAGACAGCAGCAGCTAATCTGATAACCATTCGACATTCGAATTCTAGTCTCCTTCTCCATTGTAAATCAAGTAATTAAAATGACTACATCTACATATACATCTAATACTCTATTAATAAGCTGCTAAACCACAAATAAGCTTGAGTGCTTCTACAAACATAAAATTGGAACTTGTTATCAACCTACGTATTAAATAAAGAACTAGCATGATTTAGGTAGCAACTTAATTCAATTTCCTACAAAATCTAAGGTTTGCATGATAGGTTGTGATATCTTGCTTTATATAATTATCAATTTTGGGAACCTAAAAATTATCTGGTAATTAGCAAAGAGTTAAATTAAACTTACTTTAATTCAATTTAATTTGTTTATTTTAAGCCTTGCATCCATTCCGCGTCACTTTCATTATGATCTTAGTATTGAATGGAATAATATTAGACACTGTTGAATCGCTTACTCGCTATAAAGAATATCGATATCTACTTTGGTAATCTACTTGCTTTTAGACAAAGTGCAACATTACTCTTTATTGAATTTTTCTAATTTCTTGTTGCCTATTCTACAGTATTGTTTATCAATTTTTCCCATGAGTGTGTCGCTACCTCTTTTCCATTTACTTTTTTGTTTGATGGATTGATAGAGAAAGAATCTTGATGTTGTTATAGGGAGTATTGGAGTATTGACTCGGTATTTGCCTATATAGATCGATACTATAAGTTCTGGGCTGATACAAGGTGATAGTTAAAGGTTCGCAGTATCGATATCGAAATCGTTATATGACTATACCTATAAGTATGGGGATCGGCGTTATAGACAGTATCGACGATTTCGGATAAGAGGATGGGAGTATCGAATTTTTTGGTATCAGAAAACAAATAGTTATTAATAA
Organism: Iris macrosiphon; assembly: GCA_036927795.1. Lineage (NCBI taxonomy): Eukaryota > Viridiplantae > Streptophyta > Magnoliopsida > Asparagales > Iridaceae > Iris > Iris macrosiphon. Next base: position 92,138,518 of record JAYESA010000011.1, on the reverse strand, counting down.
ATTGTTAACATTTTCGAAGAAATATTTTATACATTTAGGCATAATTTTAAGTATTTTCTATGATGTTTCTTAGTAGTTTTGAAATTAAATGAAATAATAGTCATCCTTGTCGATTGGTTTACATGCGATAGATAAGTATTCTTCTTTTACATGCTTTTACAATCTTACTATGCATTTACATCATTATCGATTGGTCTTTTTCTTTCAATTTTCTTTGCCGAATTGACCGAAAAAGCGACCCCCAATGTCGGTATCGGTTATGTAACGATATCGGTCAGTATCGGATCGGGACATGTCAGACCGTATCGGTATTGGCCGTATCGGATCGGTATCTACCGATGCTGCAAACTATGTGTGATATCAGCAGAATCAACAATTTGGGTCAGTAGATCAGGACAGGCTATAACTGGTCTGATATACTGTGTTTATTCGAAGGGATCACATATCGTTATCGGTTGATTACTCGTTCATGACTATGTTATTGTAATGGCTTCCTCAACCGCTAGTAGCTTTGGGTGGAAGTAATAAGTGGTTGCTGCGTTGAACCTGAAGGGGTCGCTATCGATAGTAGAGATTGGTTGCATGTCCGGATTCGTAGCTTCGAAAAGTGGAGGATCAGTGGAACAAAAGTTCAGCAACGTGTGAATAAGAAACTGGATTATGACATTAGAGCACTCGTTTAGTAACTTAATGTCGAGGGGAAATTTGGTATATGTATAAGTCCCTAAGATCCTTAGTCATTTTTCCAAATAGTCGGAGTCTTGACAATGTATTAGTACTTGAGCTAATGGGATTACAGTTAGTGCGCAATTACCAATCCGGTAGTGCTACCAACGGATGAAGACGTACCTTTGCTGGAACGTAGGAGGTGGTTTCGCCCCATCTGGACTCATTTCCCGGTGACGCTGGACCACACGAGGCGGTATCCGCCCATCTGGACTCATTTCTCGGTGACGGCAAGTGCGAGATCGCAGTAGCTGCGGCCGAGTCCGCGCTGTTCTCTTCTTTTTCCTCTCCGTCTCTGCCGGTGTTCACAGAACTGTAAGGCGAATCATCACATTGGTTATCTTCCTTCACGGAATGCATATTACTGCTACTCCCATTAACAACAGCAGCAGCAGCTGCTTCTTCTTCGTCGTCGTCGTCGTCGTCGTGATTGCTGACACCACCGCCGTCGAATAGGAAATCCTGCGGCAGTGACTTCACGGCCTGGAACTGGGGGGCAACGCGGGGTCTTTCCGGCTTGCCCACCTTCTTTTTCTTCTTTGAGATCGGGATCTTCGGCACAGGCTTCTGCACTGACGCCATACTAAGATAGTTAATCTTCTGAAACCTAAATGAGTAATGGCTCCAGATGATGGTGAGAGTTTCCCAGAATCGAAGGGGATCTATCTCTATAACAAATTTGGATTTTTCTTCTCTCTTTCTTGTTCGTTTTTGGATTAGAAACAAAGAAACAAACAAGAAATAAACAGGGGAGAAGTGTTTTGGAAGAAGAATATTCTTCGCATGAAAATTTTGGGAAGCGAATTGGTTGGCAAAGTCTCCAATAGATTGGGGTGGAGAGAAAGGAAGGAACAGTTTTCTTCTTCCTCCTCCTCCTCCTCCTCCTCCAATGCTATATCATTATTATAATGATAATAATTTGGTGGTTAGATAAAAGGTTCCTTTTCCTTTTGTCAGTCATGCTGTTTGTCACTCTGTCATATATTACGGATGGAGAGCGATTTTTTTGAATTTGCAAATGTTCTTCACTTCTTCCGGTTTAACAATACGCATTTACTGAAATACCCGTCGTAAATAAATGGCGATATTTGATAGAGGAAAAGAAAAGAAAAAAAACTAATACAAGACCCTAGATAGAGAAGAGTAGATTATTTTAAATTTTGGATGCGTTTCAGTTTGTAACATTGGACAATATAATGTAATTGGAAATTTATTCCATGTGTTTGATTAGACAAAAAAAAAATTAATCTATGAAATAGTCATTACAAGTTTAATTATATTACATTATTTTTTAAAAAGTTAATACATAATAAAATTGAGCTATATTACAACTTAAATTTATAGAATTATTTTTTACTTTATTGCAATAAAATATCCTCAACTATTTTAGTTTTGCAATTTGATACTCTATAGTTCTATATTATACCAATAGATAACTAAACTATAATCAAATAACATAGGACACTGACGGATTTGACATAAAAGTTAAAATTATCAAAATATCCCTCCACTCTCTCATTCTCTTCACTGATTATCTTTTCTTTTCTCTCTTCTTACTTTTGTCACATTTCGCTCCTAAATACTAAGGTACGGGTACGTGAATACGCTCAGCCTACATCGTGGTATCGACGGTAGTACGTGAATACGCTCAGTCTATAAGTCATCTCGAATACCACTCACATCTAAAGAACTATCTATGATCTATAGTATAATAATAACTAAGAGAAAGACTGAAAGCATATGAATGAAAGCTATGCATTTCAAACTATCACTAATATGAATATAATGACGAACCTTAATCTCAACATAAAGTTCCGCAGACCAGGATGAGGATCGTTTAATCTATCAACGTTATCCAAACATAACTGGTGCAAAGTACAATACTAACTATAAAGTTGCACATCATGATATGTGTACTAACATGAACATAAAAAATAAACTAAATGATAACATGGCAAGATACGCTAAAAATAGCGAGAATTGTACAGTACTATATCTGACCACTCTATATTTAATACATGAAGTAATATCAGGAGCAATACAATCATTGGTACAGTGTGTCTTAGGATACGAATTTTTTGCATTTGGACGGCCATAGGATATCCACAGTCTGTACTTGTGATGCACGACTGATATTATGCAATATAAACAATCTTTAAGGAGTTTGAACAAATTGCATAAGCACATACTTACTAGTTGTATTCCACCACCTGAATCTCTCTAAAGTACACACTAACAAAATATGGTAAATACGATAACAAAGTAAATGATCATGAATATACATAAACATGAACTAAACATACTATACAAACTAAATATTGTGCACAAGTCAAGGATCATGAATCAGACGCTAACAAGATAATAAAAACATATTATAGTAGCACATATGATTATAGTAACATAAGGGTAGTATGTACTTGCTTGTTGCTTATGACTGGACTGTCATGACCCGCACCCGGATAATCGGGCACATGTGCGTAAGTACGCCCAGACTACGTCGCGCACAAGTCAAGGATCATGAATCAGATGCTAACAAGATAATAAAAACATACTTAGTAACACATATGATAATAGTAACAGAAGGGTATTATGTACTTGCTTGTTGTATATGACTGGACAAAGAAGCTAACTCCCAAGCCAAGACTAACCATGAACTAATTATCCATAAGTATGTAAAAACCCATCACTAATTTTATTTACTTATATTATTAATAAATGGTTATTATTATTATTATTATTATTATTATTATTATGTTGTTGTTGTTGTTGTTGTTGTTGTTGTTAACCAACTCCTAATTTCCAATAGCTAATTATTTATTAACTTATTAATGTCAATGAAATACTTAACTAACTAATCAAATTAACTTAAATTCCTACACTAACTACACACACAGCTAATCCCCTTTCCCCCTCATTTTGTAATCTCCCCACCCCCTTCTTAAAATTTTGATGGCAACTTAGAAATTATTTTAGTATATATATAGTGTCTGCGTCCAGAAGAAGAAGATGTCGGATATTGAGAGGAAGAGTATCAGCACACGAGGAGATTCTGACACGATCAAATTCGGCCTGGGCTTTAGCTAGAGTAATGTCTACCTTGTTAGAGTTTTTGCTGCAGTAATGAACTCAAAGAGAGGCTTCAATTCGGTCCAATTGATATTTGATGTTGTGAAGTCTCCATAGTATAGATCCTTTATCGCTCAAGAACGCACCCAATTGTATATCACAAAGCTCAATCTCAATGTGCGTTAAATTTCTTTCTAGGCAATATTCCAATCCTAGGAGAATAAGAGATGCAACAACAAATGAAGAAAAAGTAGCAGTTACTTTGATGCACCAAGCATAACCGATGTTGCTCGAGTGGTCCCTAAGAATGGAGCCTCCCTAGTGAATGTCAACTTCAGTTGCACGACAACCTACAACATTTAGTATCAAACAAGTAGGGGCAGGCGGAATCCATGTCCTTTTAATTCTAGTACATCACTTATTTCTCCCAACAGATACAAAGGAAGGAGTGTCTTTAAGATGAGTGCATCACACAAGAGAAATATTTACTTGCCTTTTGGGTTTTTTGATCAGTTCCTCATAGGCGAATTGATAGGATTTATATCTGGATTTGTTGCAATTTTTCCAAATAGACCAACAAATGGCCCCAACCATTATTTATTTGAGATGTTTCTTCCTACAAGTCCACCAGAAGTCTAGTCATGCTTCTAGATTGCTGGCATCGACAACAAGACCACACAGAGATTCAAATTTGTCCCAAACAGTTCGAGCTAAATCACTCTGATAAAATAGATGACATGGAGATTATAAGGCAAGATTGGAGCAACAGTGACACTTGGATGCGAGACGGTATCCAATTTGTTGGTATGTGTGTGTGTGTGTGTGTGTGTGTGTGTGTTAAATTTGTTTACAACAAGATCGTTGTATAAACTTCTAAAAAAAAATTGATTAATGGGGGGTGGGAGGGGGGGGTTAAAAAAAAGGAAAAAGAAAGAAGAGCAACCGAACCAACCCATATGGCCTCCTCCCTTCCTTACTCGGCAACTTTGTTGGCTACTTCCCTTTCATTCTCTAGTTCACATACTACACATGCCCCTCTTCTCCCCATTTCCAACATAAACCCAACCCACATACTTAATAACCATCACCAGCACTCTCTTCCATCCTCCTCCTCATCATCTTCTTCTTCTCCATCCCCTCTCTGCCTCTTCCCATCTGCGCTACTGCTGCTACCGCCGGCCACCGCCTCCGACACTGCTGTCGCCGCGTCCATCGGCCACGCCCCCCTCCTTCGACGATCTCCTCCTTATTCTCCTCCAACTCTTGGTATATCCTTTCTTCTCTAGGTCTAGATTCTAGTGTTGTATATAATTATGTTCTTGTAAATATGATTTTGAATTGAGAAGTATTTTAGGAAAATCAAGGAACCAAGTTCCATTTAAGCAATGCAAGTCCTTCCAAACCCTAATTTATCCATTTAAATTTTATTATCAATGTCAGAAATATATCTTAGATGAATTTATTATAAAAAAAATTTATCCTGACTATGTCATATTTAGTAAATAATAGGAAAATTAGGTTTACAAAGTCAAGACATGATGGATTTTGGTGTTTTGGTAACTAGCTAGAATGGAATTCTAATTTATGAACCTTGCCATGTATATATGTAATATAAGTGTGAATATGAGTTATTGTAATTATCTCCTTACTTGTGCTAATACCTAAAGAAAAGAAGAAGCATACTCTGTGTAAGTCCTAAATATAAATGCTTCTAAGTGATTGTTTAAATTTTATTTCATAAACTAAATTGAAAAGGGATTAAAGTAGGAGATTTGATCTAACAGATTAGAACTATTATAGTCCTTTAAGTATCATGTATGAATGGGTCATGATTGTCTTGATCTAGATTATGAAGAACACTAAAGAATTAGTAACATTTGACAAATATTTCTTATGTTTCAATTCTGTCCAGAATTGTGCATGATGCTTATTTGATAGGAGGTTTCCTTTTTGTTATCTAGATTAAGTGGTTAGGGACGAACAAATACCTATGTAACTTTAACTGGGACATTAGAAACAATATAATACATTATAGTTCGTCTAAACTTATGACTCATATCATACACACTTAATGTCACACCCGTTTCCAGATTTGGTACTCTTGAATTTGTGATATTTAATTTTTTTTCTATAGATGTATTCATGCTATATTTTACATATTGGTTCCTATTAATTATGTTGTATTTTATTTAATTATAATTATGTTTATTGAGAGAGACTACCCGAGACTAGTAGTGCACACATTGGCAATTGACATGAACCAGTACCAGGACCCATATGTAGGCTGAATATCTGATTTGGTTCACTTTTGGAACTACTAAGCCTATTTTGGATGGTTAGGATTGCATGAGGATTAGTCATGACTAAAATACCATTTTCTCTCTTGTGTATATATACTCCTCTTTCTCTCTCATCTCTTTCATTTTTTATTTCTTTCCTTTACTTCTTCTTTCCACTTCCTCCTTCCCTCAAGAGCTCCCAACCGAAACCCTAAGCCCTAGCACTAGACTTGGTTTTAGGAAGAGGTTTGTTAGTCCACCAAGGCAAGTACATCTTGCTTAAAGTGGTAAAGCCATAGATTTTTGTATTTTTGCATATTGTAGTAATAAAAATGTGTTTGATAGAAAATATTCTCCTTAATGTTCTCATTAGTTTTAGTTCTTGGAGTTTTTTTATTTTGATGAATGGTTTTGAGTAGATATGAGTTTTAAAGTTAGGATTTTCATGGGTTCCAAAAGTTTTTCTTGATTTTGATCTATTAAAATATGGTATTTTAGAAAAATAATTTTTGTTGTTGATAGAGCACTTTATTTTGAGCATTTGGCTTTTGGTTCACTTGATTCGAAGTTAAAATAAAGTTTTTATGAAGAAAATAAATTTTGGATTTTTAGAGCTTTTCTGCCATGGTTGAACTTGTTGGCTGGAGAAAACGAAGTTCTCATATAGCCAGCACCATATGCGGCCGAGACTTTCATGCGGCATGATCCTTATTCGGCCTGGACTCTTTGCCATATATACCTTCCAATATACGTCCATCTTGTTGGATGCATGACTGGCCATTACATAAAGTGTTATGGAGCTAACTGACAGAAATTCTTGTGTTTTCTTCACTAGACAAATGAGAAATTTGCTAAGTCCAAAGAGCAATATGTGGCCGAGTGACTTATGCAGCAAGCAGAGTATGCAGCCATTTTCCTTTGGACGCATGACTCTGAAATCTTGGCACGTCTTTCTATGATTTTGTCTTTTTCTTTCTGACATTTTATGGTCGGTCACATCCATCACTTCAGTCACTTCTCTGACACATCAATTCGACACTTGTTCCAAGAGTGGACTTTTGTCCGGAGCATGTGACTTAGAGGAGCATGCGGCCTAGGATCATATACGGCTGAGGTAGCGTGCGGCTTGGAGGAGTATGCGGCTTGGGATCGTATGTGTCACTACCACATTTCCAGATTAGGACATTAGGGTAATTTTCCCTGTTTGATTTAAATTATGTAAATACTTAAATGATGAGTTTTATTTATATAATTAGGTGATGTTCTAAAAGTTAGTTTTAGGTTAAACCCTAAAAATCCCTTTAGGTCTAACCCTAATGGCTAAACCCTAACTTGTAATCTAGCCTTAGTGAAACCCTAAATTTCAATTTTAGTTTCAGAATCTCAAACCCTAGAAATGACTAAACCCTAGTTAATTTATTTATTCATGACTTAACATGGAGGGTTAATTAAATCCTTGCATTTGAAACCCTAACCCTAGCCTATATAATGAAGGGGAGCCTCCCTCAACCCATTCCTTCATAAAGAAAATCTAAACCTAGCCTCCATTTGAAAAACTATTCCCTCACCCCACAAATTTTAGAATCAAACCCTAGGCATTCACCTTCCTCCTCCATCAAAGGGGAATCAAGGAGCTTGGACCAAGAAGACTTGGAGAAAGAGAACCTTCATTGGGAAACCATCTCCCAAGAGGTAAAACCCGAATTTGACCCATTTATTTCTGTTTTTCCTGTCGTGTTGGCCATTAGGGATCCACCGAATGGTATAGATTTTGATTTCTAGGGCTCTACATGAAGACCTAGGAGAAATTTGAGCTTTGGTGCACCTACGGGTGTTTTCCCCCAAATTTCAGGAACCCTAACCCTAGGGGTTTGCTAGTGGACCGATTACATCCCCAACGAGAAGGGTTAGATCTCGTTTTAGGGTTTCGTTTTGGGTTTTTCAGGGGATCTTAATATGGGTTCGATTTCAGCACACCAAGTGCTTGGTGATATGTTTATTAGGGATTTACCTATCTAACGTATTCAAATTTCTGCATATTTTGATATATCAAACTATATACATAATATAATAACTTGTGTAGCTAGCTGTGTGTTTGGTTTCCTGTGCAGTCGAATGAATTTGGAGATGTACAGTGCAGTCGGGTATTTTTGGACACTGTGTGTTTGTTTTCCTGTGCAGTCGAGTGAGGACACACTGTGCAGAGAGTTTGGGGATTCCACTGTGCAGTCGGGTTCTGGGGGAATTCTGTGTATGTGTGTTCTGTGTAGAGTCCTGTGTATTTGTGTGTGCAACCCATAAGTATCAGTGAGCTTTAGGTGAGTTTCAGTATATTAGAGTGTCTGTGTGTGACCAGTGTGTGAGTGAACCTAGTATCTATGTGAGCTGAGAGTGTGCACCTATGTGTGTGTCAATGTATACCAGTATCAATGTGTGTGTCTCAGTATCCCAGTATGTGTGCATTCAGTAACCTGTGTCGTGTTAGTGAGTTTCTGTATCAGTAATACCAGTGTATGTGAGTTTCAGTGTGTGACCAGTGTGTGTAGCACTGTGTGTGTGTATGTGCCTATAGGTGATGTGGTGTGTGTTAATGTTGTGTTGTGAGTAGCAGTGTCTGCCTATGTGTGTATTCAGGAGCTATGTGTGAGTGTGTGTGTATCCTAGAACCCAGTATCTGTGTGTATCAGTATCTGAGAAGTGTGAGTGCAGTGTAGGAATTAAGTTCACTGTGTGTAGGTATCTGCAAGTGCCAGTGAGTGTATCCCTGTGTGTGTGTATGTGCAGAGTAAGTACCTGTGTGTCTCAATGTGTCTAGGTATTAGGAGTGTCTATGTAAGCTAGTGTGTGAGTATCTGAGTGTCTACCAGTGTGAGTGAGCAGTGAATACATGTGTGTGTGTTCCTGTATAGAGTATCAGTGTAGATCAGTATATACCTGTGTGTTTGTGCAGTGAGTGTAGCTTTGTGAGTGTAGCTCTGAGTGTGTAGCAGTGTGTATTATGTGTATAGGTCTGTGTCAGTGAGAGCCTGTGTGAGTTTCAGTATGTGAACCTGTGTCTATGTGTAGCAGTGTGTGTGAGTGATGGTTAATAGAATTAGTAGAGTGATAGAGTGCCTGTGTGACTGTGTGTGCCATGTGTGTGAGTGAAACTACATGTGTCAGTTTAGTCAGTGTGTAACCTATGTGTGTCTCAATATCAGTGTGAACCTGTGTCTATGTGTAGCAGTGTGTGTGAGTGATGGTTAATAGAATTAGTAGAGTGATAGAGTGCCTGTGTGACTGTGTGTGCCATGTGTGTGAGTGAAACTGCATGTGTCAGTTTAGTCAGTGTGTGGATGTGTGTGTGTATTAGTAAACAGTAAGTGATGGGTTAGTATCTTAGTATCAGTAGGATCTCTGGGGGTAGTGTATCAGAGTATTAAGGTAAGGAGTTATTTGAGTATTGGTTAAGGAACTAAATATATATTATATCTCTATGATACGTAGTATAAGGTATTGTCTAAATAGTCTAGTATTGGCTAGGTAATTACTATTATAGCCAGAATACCTTAGTACGACCTAGCAAAACCTGGTATAACCAAGTATTAACCCAAGTTAACCTAGTATTGACCCGTAAACCTCAGAATTGACCTAGAGGCCTAACATTTAATTAGCTAAACATGTTTGTTCCTTTATGTCAGTATTTTGACATTATATTTTATTATTAGGTCACTGTGATTTCATCTTGGACCTCGATCCTCACATTTTCCTCGGGACCACAGGTGAGTACATTCTCTGACAGTTTTTGCTTTTGTTGATTACTTCTATAATTCTAGATATATTATCTACTTGATTCTGACACTGTGGATACACGGGTTAGCACCCTAGATACCCGTCATGAGGAGTCATGATTGGAATCCATCGTGCTAGCTGGGGATGGGAAAATATTAGTAGATTATGTGATCATACCCAAACTCTACATGCATCATAGCTTACCCCACATCTCACGTCGGGTGCGGCCTGACCATTACATGCCTCATAGCTATTATATATGATTAGTCTGACCACTACATGCATCATAGCTAACCAGATGGTTAGCCTGACCTACAAGAATCATAGCTAATCATATGTAACCAGTCTGATCTCGTCCCAAGCCGATCACATAATAAACTGATATTTCAAACACTTAGTCAGATGTTTATTTTTTTCATTTCAGATTCACTTGTTCTAGCATTCACTGTATATTGTTCATTGCTGGATGTTCTATTGTCTATTTCATATTCTCCAGTACTCTATATTTCCAGCATTTATTCATCTTGTATTCCTTACACTATTTTATAGTTTTTGTGAACATAAATGAAACTGCTGTTTAGTGTTTGTGCTTCGCTCCAATCCTGACTGGATAACATTTTCAGAGGACTTGGAGGATTTTTGCCTCATGCACTACGGCCCGGCACTAGAGGGAGATTTCATACCAGAAATCCCAGAGGAGTTGCCCATCCTAGAGGAGATCCTACATGCCTGCACTTAGACTATTCTATTTCATATATTATTGTATTAGACTGAGATTGAGTTGTATTATTATTTGTGACTTTTGAGGACATCTAGACTCAGGACTTGTGATGTACTTATTTGTGTTGACTTATGATAGAACTCTTTATTCTTATTTCTCATCGTGCCAATTACTTTTATATAGCTTGTGATTGAGTATATTTATAAAACTGTGGATTCATATTATCATTGTCCTCCGTATGGAGTTGAGACTATTGACAGGATGTGTTATGTTTGAGACCTAGACAGCGTTCTACCACCGATGCTGCGACGTAGGCTGGACGTACCCACGGCTCATGCCCAAATTCTGGGTGCGGGTCGTGACACGTTTTTAGTGGTGGCCCATGCAGGTCTAGATTCGCATTTAGAGCGATATCGTAGTGGTGCTCGCTTAGAGTATTGCTATGAGCCTGTTTTAGGAAATAGGATTAGGCCGAGATTATGCTCAATCACAATTAGGAAATTCTGATTCTTATGATGCTACTCTTAATGATTATTTCCTTTAGAAATTTTTACTGTCCTTCCTTGATGATATCGTGTCTATTGCCTTAATTGAATTTTTCGATCTGTCTTCAGGATGCCGCCAATGACCAGGTCCCTGAGACTCGGAGCAGCAGCTTCAGAGAGGTCTGCCACCTCTCGCCCTACTGGATAAACATCCGCAACATCTCCTACATATCCCGTACATGTGGGAGTGTCTGCACTATTCGGGGGTCCTCCTCCCCCACATGTTCAGAGGGTTCCCATAGCTACGACGGAGCCTCTTCCACCACCACCGACTCAGTTTCCAGGAGGTGTGCCCGTCGATGGGGCACATATGTTCGCATTGATCCAGGGCATGGTCGATGCCTAGAGGACGTCAGCAAAGGCCCAGAGGGTGCAGGCTGAGGCACACCAGGCCCAGACCGAGATGATAAGGATGAGCATGGAGAATGCTCATTAGGTGGCTTTCCAGGCTGTGGAGAGAGTCGCTCAGCAGCAGCATCCTGGCCAGTACCACCAGAGGCCGGGCACCATTGTGGACTTCAAGAGGATGATGCCTCGAGAGTTCAAAGGGACAGAGGGGATACTCTACGCCGACAATTGGCTAGAGGACATCAAGAGGAACTTGCGCTTGGCGCAACTTCTGGAGGCTCTTCAGATCGAGGCCGCCGGCAGCCAGATGTTCGACATCGCCCTGACGTAGTTTCGCATAGAGCCGAGACTCTTTGACGGGGGACTCACTTGGGAGGCTTTCAGGGAGCTCTTCAAGGAGAAGTTCTTTCCTGATGTTGCCCTGGGAGCCTTGGAGAGTCAGTTCCATGACTTAGTCCAAGGGAGCTCGTCCGTTGATGAGTATGCCGCAGAGTTTTGCCGCCTGAGCCATTTTGCGCCATCGATAATTAGAGATCCAGGAGACAGGGCCCGGAAGTTCAGAAAGGGGTTGGCAAGGGAGATCAAGTCTCGCACGTTGGGACGTCGTACTGCTACCTTCGAGGGCATATTGATGGATGCCCAGATAGCCGAGGATGACTTGGACCTTAGGCCCAAGAGGGGACGCGATGCTTCAGGAGGAGCAAACAGTGGTGCGGGACCGGGCAAGCGTCTACACTTCCAGCAGCAGCAGAGGCCATATCAGCAGCAGCATCAGCAGCACCAGGCACCAGCCCGAGGACAGGCCCAGCACCAGCAACAGAGGCAGACTCAGCCCGCCATCCAGTGTGCATACTGCGGGAAGGCAGGACACACTAGAGAGATCTGCAGGAAGAGGTTGGGCACATGTCTGTCCTGCGGATCGACGACACATCAGCTGAGGGATTGCCCTACCATCCAGACTCGTCCAGGCCAGGATGGAGCAGCCGCCCAGAGAGGACCAGCTAGGGTACCTGTCGTACCAGGAGGCCAACAGAGGGGACCACTTCCACCGCAGCAGCAGAGGTTTGCTCAACACCAGCAACAGAGAGGTGCACCCCAGGGGCGAACATACGCCATAGCAGTCGAGGAGGTCGAGCCAGCAGGAGACTTGATTACAGGTTCAGTTCTTCTCGATTGCATTCCCGCATTTATATTATTCGACTCTGGTGCTTCCCATAGTTTTGTGTCTGTATTTTATGCACTTCGACATCATTTAGAGACAGAACCATTAGCTAGGACTTGCAAGATCATGACTGGTGGAGGTATTATTCTAGTCCGTGATTATTGCAAGGATCGAAGGGTGTCAGTGGGAGGCCGAGAGTTGAGCGTGTGCTTACTCGTCATGCCACTTCCGGGGTACGATATTATACTCGAAATGGACTGGTTGAGTAGGCATCATGCTACTATAGATTGTCATAGAGTCAGAGTATTATTTAGACCACCAGGAGAGCCAAAGTTTGAGGTCGCCAGAGGAGCAGCAGAACAGAGCAGGAGCACAATTTGCGGAGCCAGGACAGAAGAAGAGGAGTTGCCACATCCTCTGATAGCGGAGTTACTGGATGTATTTCTAGAGGAGTTGCCAGGCTTGCCGCCAGACAGAGATGTTGAATTCTCTATAGACTTGGTGCCAAGAGCGGAGCCCATTTCACAACATGTCTATAGAGTCAACAACAGCGAGCTGGCAGAACTGAAGAAGCAAGTTGAGAAGCTACAGGACAAAGGCTTCATCAAATCCAGTTCATCACTGTCACGCCCCAGTCCCAAAAGTACATAGGACTAGGAACACGTAAGCATGCCAGCCGCATGGATATGATAACTCCAATATATGGAAACCAAAATCCACACGTACGCTGTAATATGAATATCAATCCACAAGTGGTATAAAATGTATCACAAGTCACAGGGTATAATCTAAATCTCATCCGCGAAAATCAGATATAAATAATAACCAGCATCTATATAACTAGATCTCAACATAAATATCTAAGGATGATAGTTGGATGGAAACAAATCCACTACCAACTCGAATGGAAAAGTACAACACAACAAATACAATATAGGAATACCAGCTAACGACCATGGGCTCGAAGAGAAGACATCCTCGCAACACAAGTAATCATCCAAATCTACGCTCCTGCAATTACTCAAGAACAGATATACCTGGCAGAGGACCAGGTCCTCAGAGGGACGTAACAAGATACAGAAAATACGAGCCAATTTGAATACAGTAAACATGTATCATATTTGAAAATAAATAAGTACGCTGTACAAGGCAATCTATATGAATGCAAATGAGGACAACTTTTCAACGTATGGGCAAGGGTAGGCTACTCGATCTACCTCACAACTCACACACACGTCAATGGACATTAGAAATCGACATACCGCGGGGGTAGCGACCAGCGAGACTCCAGAAATCGACATACCGCGGGGGTAACGACCAGCGCGACACACGCCCATAGTGTGAGCTATATACTACGGTTTACCAGAGTGGTTAAAAGCCCATACGCCTAATGATTGTCCTCTCATGATACTAAGTGCTATGTGTGTGTCAACATATCTAATATATAGTAATGACTGAAAGAAAACTACACATGCAATGAATAAACAGAAATGCAATAAATATACAGAAATATATTAAGCATACAAAATACTGTAAGCAATTTGGCAAGGTATCTTGTCTGGGGTCCTGCTGCTGGTATGAATCAGAATCCAAGTCACAGTCCAAATAGCCTATGTATTAACAATTTATCACGTCAAAAGATAATTTATTTTAATTTATTTAATTCTGCAATAATTACTCTAAAATCCTATTTTAATCTTATTATTCTAATTTTTATGTTAATTCCTAAATTTTGTCCAAAGAAACTGAATTTTATTAACTCGAGACTCATGGCACACAAATCGAGGCGATCTGTTGACCAAAAAGTTAACCGACACAAACTCAACTTTCATGCATGATTTCCTGTAAATTTCAGTGTTAAAAATATGTTGGAATTTACGGCTCGTCCGAATTCAAATTCGTTTGGGAATTATGGCACATACAAATTTTGTATTGTGCACCGATGGTTAAATTCTAACCTAGAAGTTCTACAGAATTAACAATATATAAATACTTCGATTTAAATTCTGGGAAAAACATATGTCAATGATCTCGATATTAGCTTTCCGAAACTTTAAACGGTTCATGATTCTGATTCCTGGTTCTCCCGAAATCGCAAAAATATTAAAACACGTCTATTTTCGGACATGCTGTGCTCTACGAATTTTCCAGAATTTAATACTCATAATTTCATAAAATAAATTATATAATCAGAAAACTAACCTCAATATCTTTCTAACGCAAGAAACTATGCCTTGTTTGGAGTCCGGAGCTATGCACAATGGCTTGTGGAAGATGAAGGAACCCTATATGGCAATTCTCCAAATTCTCTCTCTAAAATAATGGGATACTTAGGGTTATAATAATATATATATATATAGGGATGTACATGCGGCTGAAAGGATATTTATAGGCTGACACGTGTCAAAATCTGATTGGATGGTTTTATTTATATTATTTATTTTTGATTTGCCTTTATCAAAACATTATTTAAGTCGTTTTAAATCTAAATAACTCCAAATAAATATTAAAAATAATCATAAAAATCTGGAAAAATTAAAAAAAATATATTTTGAATCCAAAAATCCTAGAAAAATACTTAGGATAATTTTATATTTATAGGTTTTATACTATAATTAGGAGAAGCTCTAAACATTAGTTTTACCCATATAACTAAAAATAAATACTAAAATTATTCCAAAAATTCTGAAATAATTCCAGAAAATATATAATAATATTATAAATCCTAGAAAATAACATGGGTCCATTCTATATTCCTGGGATTGCACAATAAATTCTACAAGTCCTAAAAATTAGTTATTAGTCTAAATAACTCCCAATAAATACTAAACGTATTCATAAAATTCCCAAAAAATTCTAGAAAATATATTTGACTATTTAGAACCTAAAATAAAAGTTTAGAATATTTCTAGTTAAGTTTGAACATAAAATAAATTCTTTAAAGTCCTAGAAAATTAGTGTTACTAGTTTTTAATTAACTAAAAATTATGGAAAAATTCCAATAATCTAAAATAGCCTAAAAATAATTCTAAATAAATATTTATATAAGTAAATATACTAAAAAAAATCTATTTTCTAATTAACTAAGAGAATACTCTAAATAAATTCAACATCTATAATAAATATAATAATATAAAATATACACAAAATACCTATTTTGGGTGAGGGAGTTTACAATCTACCCAACTTAAAACAATTTCGTCCTCGAAATTAAAATAAGGCATAATTTGTTAAATCCTTTAAATTCGTACATAAGGTACGTCAATCGCAATCTCTTCCAAAAATTTAAATAATAAAATCTATTCAAATCTATCGCGATCATTTCAAAATTAAGATAATCATTGTTCAAATCAAAATTCAACCTATTGTAATCTCTTCTCACTTTTCCAAATTATCAATATCCAAATTTAAATTGAATCCATATAATATCTTCAAGATTTAAATAACCCATATCAAATTTTACCTCACGATCTCCAACTATCATAATCTCCTCTAGAAGTAATTTGAGTCCAATATTATTCCTATTTTCACTTATAAATTTTTGTATTCTTCAACTTTTTAAATTCTATTCACATCCTCAATATTTCAAATAGGTAGTCCAACCATCAAATTTTAATTCTTAATTTAAATCATCAAATTGAAAAATAATTTAAATGTAGTCCACCAATGTTCAAGTCTGAAATTATATATTTATCCTTCAAATTCAAATTTATGATTTTACCTTCAATACTCAAAAATTTAAATTATGTACTTAAGGTATAAATATTGGGTCCTCAATATCAAGATTTTTAAAATTTATTAATCCTCATCATCTTAGTCTTTCTTCTAAAATTCTCAAAATTAAAATGGCTTGAACCTCTCCCAATCTAATCTTATTCGATCACAATCTAAAAGAAATTCCTCTCGAGTTGCCAATGCACTGCTACCCAACTTAGAATTTACCCATCTATCACAGAAGGCTATATACTTTAAGAAAAATATTCCTTAATTTATTTACTCATGTCATTCAATCCTCAAAACTTTAACGCCGATTATATCATATGTGATATGTCCTTAATTATGAAAGAATAATCCTCAAGTATGTGGGCGGCCTATGGGGTATATCTAGTACTCTCTGTGTATCAAACTTATACCAAGCATGAGATTTTGTCTTTCTGAAATAAGGGAAGACAGAGATCAATAATAAAGAGTTCAAGGGCGAGGTAATAGAATAGAATTATCGGGATCAAGGCGTTTAAAGAATTCAAATAGGAATTGTTAAAGTAGTTGTGGATTGAAATCATATTTTGGTAATTCCTATTCACATGCTCGTATTAGTACAGTTATGTAGCCGATACGTTACGCTCAGACATGACTAGGGCAAGTATATTCGTCTACCAATCACTACATATCTCAATCCACGTAAAGTAGTATTACGAAGGGCGAATCAAGCGCACTAAGGTTAGCTAGACCTTAATACACTGATTCTGAAATGTATTAGTCGGCGTCCCCAATAATACATATCTCATGATCAAGCTCGATAAAAGAGTAAGCTTGCAAAACTAGGCTATAATAGCAGCATAAGTCAAGGGAGTGCAGCAAATATAAGTACGTTAGATAATGATGAAAGGAGGTACAAATTAATTCAAGTTCACAAAACAAAACAACTAAGCAACAATAATAAAAGACTCTACAATCCCTACAATTATCATACAACCTCCTTGTCTATGTCGCTAGTCGACCAAATGTGGGCAATGACCTCTAACTTCTATTGTCTGAATAACCACTGTCGTCTTATGCTAGTATACAATTAATGTTTTTCAATCACAGTTCAATAATAGGTCAAAAGGCTATGTGATACTAGGTTGTGAGGTATACTATCCAACTTAAAATAATAAACTAATACTGTGACAGTCTTAAGGGTACCGTAGAAGCTCATGTTATGGTCTTCGAGAAGGGGTCTTGGTACTTGTTAGGGTATCCTCTTATATTACATAGGTCATGGTCGTCTTAACTCTTAGTCATAGTGCAAGTGTCAATAGTAAGAATGGAACAGTTATTGGCCTCAAGGGAAAAGGAATATAACTCGTATTGAGGTGTGGTACAAGTTACGCAATTTAAAACTAAGGGATAAGCACCAGGTCTCAATCTACAAGAATAACTTAACTATCAAGTTCTAACTACTAAGCACACAATTTCAAAATTCAAGATTACAACTATAATCCTAGCAAACTATGTGTCCTAAACAAGAAATAAATTACTTGGCCTACTATCAGAAGTGTCAGGTGGCACGAGTTGAAAGATAAAGAAAAGAAGAACGTAATTTTGGTCATCGCACAATTAGCGAACGTTAAGGTCGCAGAGGAACAATATGTGAAATAGAGGGGCTCTAGGTAGCATTATGGTTTTCCAAGGGGGAGTGGTATACTAGTTGAATGTTCGAGGTATGATCAAGGGAGAAGTGTTGATTGCATTCCTCTAGGCTTCCTAGGGTGCTGTCTACTAATAACAAGACATTGATATAAGTTTATAGTTCTCCAATACTATCTAACTATGAGGGTTAGGTTCAGTCCTAATATTCACTTTTGGTTTTCTATTGGTTCCTCCATACTAGGGTCAAACATTATGGTAAGCTTCTAACTAACTCTAGTAGTATCTATACTACTCTTAAGTCTTCATAATACATCAAGGGATAATGGTAAACCAATCTATAGATAAGGAATTCTAGGTTCACTAGATATTCTAAACTTAGTGGTGTGTCTATATCCTCGTTGTAATCTTAATAGGTATGCTACTCTAATTATCATCCTAATAACAGGGGTTCCTATATTCTCAGCAGAAGGCTATACTCAAGGAACTATGAGGGAAGCACATGAATCAAGCAGGATACAATTGTTCAAATAGAACAGATAGGAGGAAGATGAATCATAGTCAATTGTGGATGAGATCCTATACTCTAGTCCTAGGTGCAGGCTTGCTCGGTACAGTAACGTAACCGAGACAATATGCTCTCGACCTGCATGGGCCACCACAAAAACATGTCACGCCCCAGTCCCAAAAGTACATAGGACTAAGAACACGTAAGCATGCCAGCCGCATGGATATGGCAACTCCAATATATGGAAACCAAAATCCGCACGTACGCTGTAATATGAATATCAATCCACAAGTGGTATAAAATGTATCACAAGTCACAGGGTATAATCTAAATCTCATCAGCGAAAATCAGATATAAATAATAATCAGCATCTATATAACTAGATCTCAACATAAATATCTAAGGATGATAGTTGGATGGAAACAAATTCACTACCAACTCGAATGAAAAAGTACAACACAACAAATACAATATAGGAATACCAGCTAACGACCATAGGCTCGAAGAGAAGACATCCTCGCAACACAAGTAATCATCCAAATCTGTGCTCCTACAATTACTCAAGAACAGATATACCTGGCAGAGGACCAGGTCCTCAGAGGGACATAACAAGATACAGAAAATACGAGCCAATTTGAATATAGTAAACATGCATCATATTTGAAATAAATAAGTACGGTGTACAAGACAATCTATATGAATGCAAATGAGGACAACTTTTGACGTATGGGCAAGGGTAGGCTACTCGATCTACCTCACAACTCACACACACGTCAATGGACATCAGAAATCGACATACCGCGGGGGTAGCGACCAGCGAGACTCCAGAAATCGACATACCGCGGGGGTAGCGACCAGCGCGACACACGCCCGTAGTGGAGCTATATACTACGGTTTACCAGAGTGGTTAAAAGCCCATACGCCTAATGATTGTCCTCTGATGATACTAAGTGCCATGTGTGTGTCAACATATCTAATATATAGTAATGACTGAAAGAAAACTACACATGCAATGAATAAAAAAAAATGCAATAAATATACAGAAATATACTAAGCATGCAAAATACTGTATGCAATTTGGTAAGGTATCTTGCCTGGGGTCCTGCTGCTGATATGAATCAGAGTCCAAGTCACAGTCCAAATAGCCTATGTATTAACAATTTATCACGTCAAAAGATAATTTATTTTAATTTATCTAATTCTGGAATAATTACTCTAAAATCCTATTTTAATATTATTATTCTGATTTTTATGTTAATTCCTAAATTTTGTCCAAAGAAACTGAATTTTATCAACTCGAGACTCATGGCACGCAAATCGAGGCGATCTGTTGACCAAAAAGTCAACCGACACAAACTCAACTTTTATGCATGATTTCTTGTAGATTTCAGCGTTAAAAATATGCTGGAATTTACGGCTCGTCCGAATTCAAATTCGTTTGGGAATTATGGCACATACAAATTTTGTATTGTGCACCGATGGTTAAATTCTAACCTAGAAGTTCTACAGAATTAACAGTATATAAATACTTTGAGTTAAATTCTGGGAAAAATATATGTCAATGATCTCGACATTAGCTTTTCGAAACTTTAAACGGTTCATGATTCTGATTCCTGGTTCTCCCGGAATCGCAAAAATATTAAAATAAGTCTATTTTCTGACATGCTGTGCTCTACGAATTTTCCAGAATTTAATACTCATAATTTCATAAAATAAATTATATAATAAGTAATCTAACCTCAATATCTTTCTAACGCAAGAAACTAGGCCTCGTTTGGAGTCCGTAGCTATGCACAATGGCTTGTGGAAGATGAAGGAACCCTAGATGGCAATTCTCCAAATTCTCTCTCTCTAAAATAATGGGATAATTAGGGTTATAATAATATATATATATATATATATAGGGATGTACCTGCAGCTGAAAGGATATTTATAGGCTGACACGTATCAGAATCTGATTGGATGGTTTTATTTATATTATTTATTTTTGATTTGCCTTTATCAAAACATTATTTAAGTCGTTTTAAATCTAAATAACTCCAAATAAATATTAAAAATAATCATAAAAATCTGGAAAAATTACAGAAAATATATTTTGAATCCAAAAACCCTAGAAAAATACTTGGAATAATTTTATGTTTATAGGTTTTCTACTATAATTAGGAGAAGCTCTAAACATTAGTTTTACCCATATAACTAAAAATAAATACTAAAATTATTCCAAAATTTTTGAAATAATTCCAGAAAATATATAATAATATTATAAATCCTAAAAAATAACGTGGGTCCATTCTATATTCCTGGGATTGCACAATAAATTCTACAAGTCCTAAAAATTAGTTATTATTCTAAATAACTCCCAATAAATACTAAAATTATTCAGAAAATTCTCAAAAAATTCTAGAAAATATATTTGACTATTTAGAACCTAAAATAAAAGTTTGGGATATTTCTAGTTAAGTTTGAACATAAAATAAATTCTTCAAAGTCCTAGAAAATTAGTGTTACTAGATTTTAATTAACTAAAAATTATGAAAAAATTCCAATAATCTAAAATAGCCTAAAAATAATTCTAAATAAATATTTATATAAGTAAATATATTAAATTTTTTTTTAATTTTCTAATTAACTAAGAGAATACTCTAAATAAATTCAACATCTATAATAAATATAATAATATAAAATATACACAAAATACCTATTTTGGGTGAGGGAGTTTACAATCACCATGGGGAGCTCCGGTTTTGTTCGTGCCGAAGAAGGACGGCACGGTGCGCATGTGCATTGATTATAGAGCTTTGAACAACCTCACTATCAAGAACAAATACCCGCTGCCGAGGATAGATGATCTTTTCGATCAGTTGAGCGGGACGAAGGTGTTTTCGAAGATAGATTTGAGGTCATGCTATCACTAGATGAAGGTGAAGAGAGAAGACACGCCGAAGATAGCCTTTCGGACCAGATATGGCCAGTTTGAGTTCATGGTAATGCCATTTGGTTTAACCAATGCACCGGCAGTATTCATGAACCTGATAAACAAGGTGTTCCACCAGTACCTTGACAAGTTCATGGTGGTGTTCATCGACGATATTCTTGTGTATTCCAAGACCCCGGAGGAGCACGAAGAGCACCTGAGGTTGGTCTTAGAGACTCTCAGGAGGGAGGAGCTGTACGGGAAACTCTCAAAGTGTGAATTCTTTCTTGACAAGGTTGAATTTCTTGGACATGTGGTGACGGGTGACAGAATCTCGGTTAACCCGAAGAAGATTGAGGCAGTGGAGTCGTGGGCTACCCCCAGTTCGGTAGCTGAGATCAGGAGTTTTCTCGGGCTAGCAGGATACTACAGGAGGTTTGTACAAGACTTCTCCAGGATTGCAGCGCCGATGACCAGGCTGACCAGGAAGAAGTAGATTTTGTCTGGACGGAGGATTGCCAGGCCGCATTTGATGAGCTGAAGAAGAGATTGATGACAGCTCCAGTTTTGACGTTGCCAGCGGGGACAGGTGGATTCACCATCTACAGTGATGCTTCAGGGAAGGGTCTGGGATGTGTTCTTCAGCAGCACGGGAAGGTAATTGCCTATGCTTCCAGGCAGTTATGCCCTCATGAAAAAAACTACCCCACCCACGACTTAGAGTTGGCAGCGGTTATCTTTGCTCTAAAGCTGTGAAAATATTACCTGTACGGAGAGCATGTGGAGATCTTCACAGACCACAAGAGCTTGAAGTACGTGTTCACACAGAAGAAGTTGAACATGAGGCATAGGAGGTGGTTGGAGTTGATGAAGGACTTCGACATCTTATTGCAGTATCACCCAGGGAAGGCAAACGTAGTCGCCGATGTCTTGAGCAGGTATCCGATGGCTATGTACTTGACGATAGATAGATATTTATTGGCTGATCTGGAAAGCTTGGAAATTGAGGTGCTAGTCCCCGATGTTGAGATTCAGATGTGGGGATTGCAGATACAGTCCGAGCTGATGGACAAAATCAGAGCTGCACAGTATGATGATGAGACTCTGAGGAGTATCAAGGCACAGGTTCGGACAGGATTGTCGGACGACTTTACTATCGCAGATGATGGTTCCTTATGGCACGGCACGAGGATGTGTGTGCCGAGCGGAGAGCTGCGCGAGGAGGTTTTAGAGGAGGCACACCGCTCTCCGTATACGATGCATCCCGGTGCCAACAAGATGTATCGAGACTTGAGGGAGCACGTATGGTGGTATGGAATAAAGCGCGAGGTAGCACGCTTCGTATCCCGGTATCTAGTGTGCCAGCAGGTAAAGGCGGACCAGTAGAGGCCAGGTGGATTGCTTCAACCTTTACCTATCCCAGAGTGGAAGTGGGAGCACGTGACCATGGATTTTGTTTCAGGTCTTCCGCATTCTCCTGGAGGGAAGGGCGCAATTTGGGTCATCGTGGATAGGTTGACCAAATTAGCCCACTTCTTACCTTTCAAGGTGGGCACGTCGACAGAGAGGCTAGCAGAGATGTACGTGCGACAGATTGTCAGACTTCATAGAGTTTCTGTGAGCATCGTCTCGGATCGGGATAGTCGTTTCACTTCCCACTTCTGGAGGAGTCTGCATGCTAGCTTGGGCACTCAGCTCAAGTTCAGTACCTCATACCACCCCAGACAGACGGGCAGTCTGAAAGGACTATTCATCACGTCGGGTGCGGCTTGACCATTATATGCCTCATAGCTGTTATATATGATTAGCCTGACCACTACATGCATCAAGCTAACCAGATGGTTAGCCTGACCTACAAGAATCATAGCTAAT
Source organism: Iris macrosiphon (assembly GCA_036927795.1). Taxonomy (NCBI): domain Eukaryota; kingdom Viridiplantae; phylum Streptophyta; class Magnoliopsida; order Asparagales; family Iridaceae; genus Iris; species Iris macrosiphon. Next base: position 92,115,257 of record JAYESA010000011.1, on the reverse strand, counting down.
AATATGTAACCAGCCTGATCTCGTCCCAAGCCGATCACATAATAAACTGATATTTTAAACACTTAGTCAGATGTTTATTTTTTTTCATTTCAGATTCATTTGTTCTAGCATTCACTGTATATTGTTCATTGCTGGATGTTCTATTGTCTATTTCATATTCTCCAGTACTCTTTATTTTCAGTATTTATTCATCTTGTATTCCTTACACTGTTTTATAGTTTTTGTCAACATAAATGAAACTGCTGTTTATTGTTTGTGCTTTGCTCCAATCCTGACTGGATAACATTTTCAGAGGACTTGGAGGATTTTTGCCCCACCCACTACGGCCCGACACTAGAGAGAGATTTCATACCAGAAATCCTAGAGGAGTTGCCCATCCTAGAGGAGATCCTACCTGCCTGCACTTAGACTATTCTATTTCATGTATTATTGTATTAGACTGAGATTGAGTTGTATTATTATTTGTGACTTTTGAGGACATCTAGACTCAGGACTTGTGATGTACTTATTTGTGTTGACTTATGATAGAACTCTTTATGTTTATTTCTCATCATGCCAATTACTTTCATATAGCTTGTGATTGAGTATATTTATAAAACTGTGGATTCATATTATCATTGTCCTCCGTATGGAGTTGAGACTATTGACAGGATGTGTTATGTTTGAGACCTAGACAGCGTTCTACCGCCGATGCTGTGGCGTAGGCTGGACGTACCCACGGCTCATGCCCAAATTTTGGGTACGGGTCGTGACAGTATGTGGCCTAAGGTAGCATACAGCCGACAGTCCATACAGCACCTGTCCCATGCACCAAGTTGTGCTTGCGGCTTAGCTATTTTATTTGGAATATTTCTTTGTGCTATGTGGTTGGTCTTGACAATTGCTTGTGATTGATCCTAAGAAAGAATGGACCTAGTAACCCGACCTTGTGCTAGGCATGACCATGTCACAAGTCACTAACCAGCTATGTCCATAACATAAGCTACATGTCCCAATATGATAAGGCCCATATGACTAACTGTAAGTTCGATAATTTGATCGAATTTCTTGTATCTGTGCTGATACAATTGTTACGTGCTACTTGTATATGTGTTATAAGGTGCACTGAGGTACGACCATATTATAATATGCACTGAGGTATGACATAACTTGCTACGTGCTATGAGATTACATATTTCAGATTATGCATTGAGAATGCTCATATACTACCCGATATGTGATATTATTATATTATTTCTCCTGCACGAACATGGTATGTGGGTCAACTACCAAAGTATGGCTAGGACTTGTATTGATTGTTGCATCACGCTGGAGTGAATCCAAATTGAACTTCCAAGTGACAAAGTGGATTCGTATCTAGCGTGCCCGTACTACGGTATAATATATATGAGGATTGATCATGTGACCATGCCATAGGATTTCTAATATAACCATATGGCTTATTTAGGCAACTAATTGGTAGATCATTGGGAGGGATAAAATCTCGAGATCGTGAACATTAGCTACCTTAGACAACTGTCAAGACGTGCAAGGTTGACCCCCATGGATATTGGTCACGTCCGTACTAGTGGACGACAATATCCGAATACTTATATTGTACAATGTGTTCTATGTGATTCTAGCACGGTGGCCTTACGAGAGACCGGTGCATAATATACAGTATTTTATGCAATTACTATCGCTCATTAGCCTTGCCAAATAGCTGACAATCTGAGGATTTCTTTATGCATCTGTTCTAAGATAACTCAGACTCCACATAACAAGCCATATGATTGATTGGCCAATTTAAAAGAGTATGTGCTGGTAGTTTAGGGATATGAACTATTATGGTGCGATGGTTTAACCCTTGTCCTTGTTTGGTTGTAGGGTTGCGCCAATGTGTCATAATAAGTCATATACCAAAGCTGCATATTATATTTATATCTTAGCTGGTATTGTGGCATGTGTGTTCGGGATTATACTGATGTGTTTGTATCTTCATCGTGTTCATAATTGGTGAGTCATACCCTGTCTCGGCATAGTATGACACCTCTTGCCCTTGTTTGGTTGTAGATGTGTCATACTGCTCCGATGAAATATCATACGCTTACAGTTGTAGCATGAATTTCTATTTTATGTACTTATTAGTTTTGCTTCATTCACTTGTGCTCCTTTATGGCACTTGCTCTTGGGGTCTGACCCTGCTAGTTTTTTTTGGCCAGGTTTAGTAGTAGAGCCCGAGGATCTCGTCCTGTATCTGACCGATAGTGAACACCAGGAGGATGACCGCCGAGGAACTTGAGTAGGTTTCTTCTTTCCCACTATAAGTATCATTTTATATTACCTTTTTGGCATTTAGCCGGCGGTACTTGTTAGCCGATTTATATGGATATTAGTTCCTTTACATGATTGTATATTATTCAGACCATAGCTGACTTACAATTATGTACTCTTGATATAACACTAGTTTATCATTCTGGATAACTAGTTTCATGATTATTCTGATAGAGCATCAGGGATGCCTAACTGCTTTATCTTACAAGTTTATTCTTATTGGTTCTTGGTTGATGATTGAGACATAGATGTTCTTGACCCTAGGTGACTTGATTGTAGTATGCACCTCCTTGTCTAGCTACAGCCGTGACCGTCGTACGATGTTTTATACCTTGTACGGGAGAGCTGGCCATGTCCGTCTCCGTATTTTGGTACTAGGGCATGACAAGATTTTAGTGGTGGCCCATACATGTTTGTCTTTTCAAACTTGTGGGGTATCTTGTTCTAGGAGTCTTAATCAAAATTATTTTCTTTGATATTATGAATTCGCTTTCTTCGACATCGAGCTTGAACTATCAACAGTTTGCTTCCTTGTTCTTTCCTGTTTTGTCATTTGATATCTTGGTGTCCTTTTCCTTCTGGGGTACTTCTTCCTTGTCTGTTAGGGCAACCGATGTGGTAAAACAGCTAACAGAGCAAGGTCCCATTAAGCGCCAACAAGAGACAATACTTCCTCAAGATCAGCTTCGAGTGGAGCCAATAGGTGGGCAACATGTACCAAAGATCCCGGTACCCCCAAAAGTTCCAATAATACCAGCAGCACTTGATACCCCGACACTGTTAGAAATTATCAAAGATATGATGGTTACACAATAACATTAGATAGCAGTGCAGCAGCACCATCAACTTTGACAACAGGAGCAGAATGTCCTGTTAAACCAAGGATTACAAATAGATCTGGAGGAGAGTGAAGAAGAAGATTATGGGACATCATACAAATTCTGTCGACTCAACCCGATCTATTTTGAAGGCACAGAGGATGCTATTATGGCGGATGCTTGGCTTTAAGACATTAAGATGATCATGACAGCAGCTAAGGTTTCAACAGATGAGCAAGTCAATCAAGTCCAATTACAACTATAAGATTTTGCTCGCGACTGGTGGACGACGGAGGAAGTCGGCTTGAAGCATTGTATCTCTTAGGATAACTTTAGAACTCAGTTCAGGACCAAGTATTTCAGAGTAGTGGCACAGTACAAGATGTAGTAGAGATTTATTAATCTCAGGCAATCCGACAGAACAGTGGATGGATATGCAGCAAAGTTATGCAGGCTGAGCATGTTTGCTCCAGCTATGGTGACGATGGAGCAAGAAAGGGCTATGAGATTCCAGCAAGGTCTTCATCTTGAGATTCTACAACTGGTAGAAGGACATAACTACCAGACATTCGATACCGTATTGATAGCGACTAGTAGACATGAGCTTACCATCCAAAGGTTAGCTTCAAGGATTGGAGAGCATAAGAGGTCTCATGCCCAGAACACAGGTGGACGACCAACACCTGGCATTTGTATTCGTGATTTGGCACTACGGGGGCCAGTGGCATCAGATGAGACAATGACAATTTAGCAACAATAGCCAAGACAATATCAACAATGCCCGAAGAATTCAGTAGGTTGTACCTATTATGCCTAAGGAGGTCACACTCAGGATGTGTGCAGGATGGCAAGTGAAAGATGCTTAAGGTGTAGGGGTTCAGACCATATGATATCTACTTGCCCATAGATGCAGAGGCAGGGAGGACCATATCAACTATTGTAAACCCCCTCACCCAAAATTAGGCCTACTTGGCTTAGATAGTGAAACTAGGGCTAGTTGAATCCAATTAGAAATAGAACACGATATTTTATTTAATTTTGCAATATTTATATCACTTAGTGCACCTTACCGTTGCTTCGATAATTGGAGCACCTCACTAGCCATTGCCTTCCTATAAATTTTATATCCTTATCCTAGACATGTCCGCCTTCTATCCTGATCTTTGTGTAACTTATAATTATGCTCTCGTGTGCTACATTTTAGTCGCACAGTATTCATCGCGGACGTTTATATTTAATTCTAAATAAATACGACTTTGTATCTTTCTGCGTTCCAATCGAAATTGGAGACACAATCTTGACCCATTTTGTACAACCCAAATTATGATAATATTCTATCCTGAGTCTTCTATGTCTATGACACTTGTGTCTCACCTAATTTTAGCCCCATGTACTTCCAATTAATTCCAGAACACCGTTTGTATTAATTTTAATTAATTTAATCCAATTTTTATCTTTGTGCAATTTTCTAATTGTTGGGTGCTTTTACGCAAAAATGCATTAAGGTGTCCACACCATTGGACACAACACATGAAGAAACCCATTTTTCCTTCATTATTTGGTCATGTGAATTTTTCCATGATTTTTGTAGTGTGTAGCAATCAACATCGCCCCCTCATTTAACCCTAGGCTTGCATTTTAAACAATGCAAATCATAGCCCTCCAAACATCCCCATGACAAACCAAGGCCCAATCCCAAGGATGTTGACCAAGCCCAACCCCTAGGTCAATATTAAACCCTAGTTTCCACATGTATATATACAACCTTTTCCTCTCTTTTTTCACCACATCAAAACCCAAAACCAACCGACCCCTACTGTTCATCCCCTTCCTCGGCCAAACCGACCGGAGCCCTCGCCGGAGCCCAGTCCTGCCAGCACAGCCGCCTCCCTGTACATGCCTTGCCATCCTCGCCGGAGTCGGCCATCTCGACGCCGCTGAACCCGCTGCCAACCGTCATCACCACCATTACCACCCATCACCACCATTGACCTCCGGCCATCCCGACCTCCTACAACCGCCGCTCACCGCCACTCTCCACCCTGTTCTCATCTTCCCTGTCCTCCTCTCCATCGCCTGATCCCCTCGATATCAGCTGTTCACCCCCTCGTCGGAGATCACAGAGCCACCACCGCCATCTCCCTCTTCATCTTCTTCCTCCTCTTCCCCACTCGACTACACCATTACCACCGACCCGTCTGCTCACCATCCACCGTCACCTGACCTCGACCTCCTTCTCCGACCTCCGCCGGACTCCCTCGACCCGTTGTCCTCTTCCCGATCTCCTCCACCACACCACCAGCACCAGCACCACCTCTTCTCCTTCCTCCCGAGCACCTCCACCATTCCCTGTTCTCCTCCCCGACTCGCCCAGAGCACCACCACCCCTCTCCCTGCTCTCTCCTTCTCCTCGACCACAGCCTCCTTGTCCACCTCCTCTCTACTCTCCTCCTCCTTGGCCCGCTTGAGCCCTGGCCGGAGCAGCCTCCACATCATCACCATCATCCCTATCATCATCTACATCATCACCATTATCCCTATCATCATCCATATCATCACCATCGTCCCTATCATCATCCACATCATCACCATCATCCCTATCATCATCCACCCTAGTCACCATTATCATCACCTACATCAGCATTATCATAACCTCAATCATTATCACCCTCGTCGTCATCGTCGTCAACCTCATCGTCTTCAACCTCATCGTCGTCCCCATGCGCTCACCCCGAGATTCGAACCTGTCCCTTTTCTCCTTTTTATGTGTGCTGGTATGTATGCCGGTAGGACATTAGTATTGCTTTACCACAGTTAGTTGACATCAAACCCTGAGTCGGTGAACCCAACTCGTATATGTATACGTACGCGTATGCGTATATTGTTCAATTTGGTATATATATATATATATGCGTATTATATAATTAAGTAAATGCTAAATAATAATTATGACTATATATGTGTTTACTTGTTGTACGACCCTAGGACACCGTAGATTTTGCCCGTATATTTACCTTGACTTTGTGACATGAATATTAGGGAATTGTCTGCCTTGTGTACACCGATGTATTGGCTAGACAAGTGTTAGTTGACTGTCTGATTATGCACAGTATTTGAAGATGTGACACCCACGTAATTAGACGCGCAGTTGACCCTGTTAGTTGACTAGTATCACCCCTAGTGTACCCTCTGAGTCCAGTGTAATTATGGTTGTGTATGTGCTAGTGTAATGGCTAATATTGTATTGTACTATATTATATGTATATAGGATATCAGATTGTTCTGCGAGACTTCAGGAGCAGGTTATTGGTACTACGCAGCTTTCTTGCCAGGCAAATATACCTTGCCATTGTATTGTAATTTGTATTCCATATGTTGCATGCATCTTATTTCTGCTTATTAGTTCATATATTTTTACTGCTATATAAACTGTGCGTCCAAGGAAACTTGGGTGCAACGACGGTGTCGTCGTATTCTATTTTTATTATGTATATGCATTGACCTAGTTTATGAGACCACCCCATTATCATGAGGCATTATTAGGTTACATTGGCCGTGACACAGCTGTTACATGAGTGTGAGTCTCATGTAGGACACGGACTTGCGTGACAGGTCTGGCCTACTGTACGTATAGGACGTGCATTAGGGATAACTGCCGATAGAAACTTTGTATGCTAGGAGACTTGGTAGTTATTAGAGGTATTATCGTGTCATGGATGTGACATGCTTAGAGCATGGGGTGGGGAGAACAACAAGTATGACATTTGGGCTCCTTTGTACTTTCCTTTCTGTAACCCGTACGCTCTGCCGGAGATACGTGGCGGTAATAACCCCTATATTACTGGCGGCCTCTGGCGTTCAAAAGACGACATGCTTTGTAGGCCCCTGATTCACCGAGAGAATTATGCCAATCCCATTTATGGCCAGATAGCCCACTTGTTAGAAAGTTGTTCTTAACGTGCATTCACATAGATGGTTAGGCGACCCATTAGATATTTATTTTAGTACTTTATTGGCATGCTTCTATGTATCTTGTTATGTCCCTCTGAGGACCTGGTCCCTTTCCAGGTGTAGATGTGCATGAGTATTCGCAGGAGCGCAGATCCGGACTGGTTACTTATATTTCGAGGAGGTCTTCTCTTCGAGCCTCGTGATTATTAGTGATGTACTTATATTGTGTTTGCTTTTATATTCTAGTTCGGCAGTGGATTTGTTTCCATCCGACTTTCATCCTTAGATACTTCATATTGAGATTTAGTTACATAGTTATTGGATATTTATTTCTTTATGATTTCTGTGGATGAGATTTAGAGTTATGCCCTGTGACTTGTGATAATTATATACCACTTGTGACTTATTATTCATAATACAGCGTACACATGTGTTATGGTTTCCATATATTGGAGTTAACATATACATGCGGCTGACATGCTTACGTGTTCTTAGTCCTACGTATTTGGGACTGGGACGTAACAACTATTTTTGGCATTGCCAGCTCTAGGAGCAGTTCCGTATCAAGAGCCAGCTTTAGCAGTACGACCGTTAGCCCAACGTCCGATGTTGACGCAAGCATAGGTGTTTCACCATAGACAACGTCAGTTTGGCCAGCAGAGACATCCTCATGACAGAATTCCATTAGCACCAAGACGTGAGAAAGTAGAGTTTGGCATGTTAGAACAGATGTTGGCCGAGGGCGATCAAATCGAGGGTAAGTTTTGAGCTTCCTTCAGTCATATCTTTTGGGTCCCGTATATTCAGCGAGTGGAGATAATTTTCGTCTAACTAATCCGCCTCTATATCCCGTGATACATGATGGATGTCATATGTCCCGACTACGAAGGTATGTCCTGGGCAAAATAATGTTCTTGACTAGGTCGTTGGTACCGACTTATCCTAAGTCTTGATCACTGTTCATTTTTGGGAGTCAGCATAGGCCAGCGAGGACGAGTTCCTATTTTAGTTGACTCAGGAGACATATTATCTGTATGCCTCCACTTCTCTCTCTTTCTTTCTAATTGTGTGGATTGCTTACATATTTACTTGTAGTTGATGTTGGCTATTGATTTGCATGTCCCATATGTGCTTGATTTTTAGTTAGTTGTAGCCCATGTGATTTTGTCGTGCATGAGTTATGATTCCTTAGTTTCCTGCCTAGTTCATAAGTTCCGGATTGGATCATGAGTCTTCTGCTTGGTTTATGAGTTTTCTTGCTTGGTGATTAGTTTGACTAGCCTAGCGAATTTTGAGGACAAAAATTTTCTAAGGTGGGTAGAGATGTCACACATGTTCCCATATTTGGTACTCTTGAATTTGTGATATTTAAAAATTTGCCTATAGATATATTCATATTGTATTTGACATGTTGGTTCCTATTAATTATGTTATATTTTATTTAACTGTATTTCTGTTTATTGAGGGAGACTACCCGAGACCAGTAGTGCACACATTGGCAATTGCCATAAACTAATACCAGGACCCGTATGTAGGATGGATATCTGACCCAGTTCACTTTTGGAACTACTAAGCCTATTTTGGATGGTTAGGATTTCATGAGGATTAGTCATGACTAGAATACCATTTTCTCCTCTTGTATATATATACTCCTCTTTCTCTCTCCTCTCTTTCATTTTTTATTTCTTTCCTTTACTTCTTTCTTCGTCTTCCTCCTTCCCTCAAGATCTCCCAACCGAAATCCTAAGCCCTAGCCCTAGACTTGGTTCTAGAAAGAGGTTTGTTAGTCCACCAAGGCAAGTACATCTTGCTCAAAGTGGTAAAGCCATAGATTTTTGTATTTTTGCATATATGTAGTAATAAAAATGTGTTTGATGGAAAATATTTTCCTTGAGATTATCATTATTTTTAGTTCTTGGAGTTTTTGGTTTTGATGAATGGTTATGAGTAGATCTAAGTTTTAATGTTAGGGTTTTCATGGGTTCCAAAATTTTTCTTGGTTTTGATCTATTAAAATATGATATTTTAGAAAAATAGTTTTTGTGGTTGATGGAGCACTTCATTTCGAGCATTTTGGCTTTTGGTTCACTTGATTTAGAGTTAAAATAAAGTTTTTATGAAGAAAGTAATTTTTGGATTTTTGGAGCTTTTTTGCCATGGTTGAACTTGCTGTCTGGAGAAGACGAAGTTCTCATGCGGCCAGCATCATATGCGGCTGAGACTTACATGCGGCATGATCCTTATGCGACCTGAACTCTTTGCCACATATACCTTCCAACATGCGTCCATCTTGTTGGATGCATGACCGACCATTACACAAAGTGTTATGGTGCTAAGTGACAGAACTCCTTGTATTTTATTCACTAGACGAATGAGAAATTCGCTAAGTTCAAAGAGCAATATGCGACTGAGTAACTTATGCGGCAAGTAGAGTATGCAGCCATTTTCTTTTGGACGCATGTCTCTGAAACCTTAGTACATCTTTCTATGGTTTTGTCTTTTTCTTTCTAACACTTTATGGCCTGTCACATCCATCACTTCAGTCACTTCTCTGACATATCACTTCGGCACTTGTTCCAAGAGTGAACTTTTGTCCGGAGCATGCGGCTTGGAGGAGCATACAGCATGGAATCATATGTGGCCTGAGGTAGCATGTGGCTTGGAGGAGTATGCGACCTGGGATCGTATGCAGACTAAGGTAGCATACGGTTGACAGTCCATGCGACACCTGTCCCATGCACCATGTCATGCCCTAATCCCAAAATACTGAGGGACTAGCCACGTAGCAATGGCCAGCAACACAACTTCAATGGGCAAACCCAATTTAATGGACCCGTTAGAGTGCACTTAAGCTGTATTACCTAAATAATATGATAAATCTCTAAGTCTCAATCCATAAGGATACAAAATCTCAAGAATGACTACATGTGCTAAAGTCGGCCGCCAGTAACACACAAGCTCGAATAGACTCAAGAAATGTATAGAGTCTATAAAGTAGGCTATATCAGCAGAGATAAGTAACGAGAAATAATAAACATAACTGCGATAAAAATAATAACAGTACCTGAGTCCAATGCCTACATGACGAGGCGATAAACATCAGCAACTCCAAAAATCTCCACAACCATCGATGCTGCAAAACTGGCAAGGGACCAGGTCCTCAGAGGGACGTAACAAGGTACAAGAAACAACATGCTAAAGTAAACAATATAATACTATAATACAGGTAAAACTAGTATAACCAACTATGTGATATGCTAATGAGAGTATGGACTCGTATCCCGGGCTGGTACTCACGGACTCATCTGTATGCTAGACAGTACCCTCGAGGCTCCATGTGGGGGAACCCAGAGAAGACTAATATATATATATATATATATATATATATATATATATAATCACTTTAGATTTCGCATAGGGAACCCAAAACCTAATAAACGAATAGATAAGTAATAAGTAGAATATGCCCAGAGCATGATGCAGATTCTCTCCTCCCAATGTAATCTCACATCTCAATTAAGACACGCAAGATCATAACCTCTAACTATCATCACAAGTCATGGACACTATATATATATATATATATATATATATATATATATATATATATATATATATATATATATATATATAAAACTAAAAATACTCTATGTCATGCATCATGTAATCCTATACAGAGTCCAATTACCACGAACATGTCGAGAAAGACTCTATTACATGAATAACGTGTCAAGTGTCCTATGGTCGGATGTGCAAATAATATATGCACAAAATATGGGTTTGAATATTGATTCTCTAACTGCGATACTCGACTCCGCGGAGGATGTCGGTACCCGAATCTTGTTCGGACACAATGTACCGTAAACCGGGCCTAGGGTAAGAAGATATATCAAGAATGCATATATATATAATCACTAAAGCATAATAAATAAATAAGAATTGTGAACGTCTTGGCAAGATACACTTACCTGGGTCTGTAGTATGTAGTTGCAAAGATGGTCCCCCGTCCACTCCTCCGGAATTCAATTGACCTAAATAATCAATTTACTACTTTAAGTTTCTAATCAAGAATCTTGTACCCACAACTTTAATTTATAAATTATTATAAATCATTTATAACCAAGTCTAATATCATCATAACATGTGAATTCTTGACACAATAACTCACATATTTTTACGAGGTATCGGGACCTAGTTTTATGGTTTTCGACTTCCAAAATTCACGGTTACGTCCCCAATTTAAGGAAATAAATACAAATTAATTAAAAATCATAATTTAAACATGATTTATACTATTTTTAACCTTTGAATTCCATATTTGGAATTTTAAACATATTTTATGGTTATTGTCATAATAGGACTACTAGTCTTGTCCGAAACTTATCCGGAATGTCACCAATCCATAGTTATGACCTAGATTGATGAAAACCCATAAATAATTCATATTAAAGTCTGATTAAAACTCAAAAAATAATATCCCTTTTTAACACCAAAATCAGCCCCTTGTTATGATCCAAAATATGTTATAAATTCATCCAAGAACCTAGTCTAAGGGCCAATATTTTTAGGGTTCAGTTTTGACAAGAAAATATCATAAATATAAATTTAAAATAATTTATTTCTAGAATTAAAACACATATAAATTCAGTTTTAGGAATTAAGATCAAACCCTCCAAGAATCGCATCACAAAGTCATGTTGCGCGTCGACTAGGTATTTGGCAACTTGATGCTAGTTTGTATATACAACATTACCAACTTGAGTAATAAAGTATTTTTAATATAAAATTATATTATTTAATATTCTAGAATTTAATAATAATTATATATAAAAATAATTATATCACATCATTCATGCAACCATCTCAACTACGTTATCTAGCTATCCTTGCAACTTGGCCAAGTAGTCTTTGCATCCAATCTTTCCATCGGCATAAAACATGATTGATTATATAATTATAATATTTATATTCTAAATTAATAACATATAATTTTTTGGAATTATTTTATATATATTTATCATAAAAATACTCATTAAACCTTGTCTACCATTGGTACATCGTGTCCGTATCACGATTATTCAATTTCCTTGTAATAGTTTTTACATAGAAATACTACTTTCTCATGCATAGAGTTATTCCTAATCATTATCTAATATTATCATGCGTTTACATAATCTTTCGTTCATGGAGAATAGAAAAAAGAATCTAAGTTGGAAAACTTACCCGTATGTGATTACGACGTTGTCTTTTCTCGCGACACGTACCCTTCGGAGCACCAAACGGACTCCAACATCCACGAAACTTAAGAGGGTTCTTGGGTGATTCACATAGGAGGTAAATATTTGGTTTGGATGTAGTTTTGAGGGCTGTGAAGGGGCAGACAGCAGCTACAACTAGCAACAAGTAGTCGGCCTCTAGGGGTGGCTAATCTCTTGCTCTAGGGCTTGTCAGCTTGTGGGGGATGAAATAGAGGTTGGAAATTAGTGAAAAGAAAGTGAAGAATGAGAGGGAGAGGATTAGTTGGTTGTAGAAGAGAGGAGGGAGGATATAGAGGCAACCACAAAGAGGGAAGTAGATGTTAGTGTTAGAGTTTGTGAGGAGGAGGCCTTATATAGTTGTTTGTTGGGCCCATGGTAGGATTTTGATAGGATTTAACCTTTGGTTCAGACCTAATGTCACGCCCCAGTCACAAAATATGTAGGACTAGGAATATGTAACACGCCAGCCGTATGTATACGATGTCACGACCCGCACCCGGAATTGGGGAACGAGTACGTGGGTACGTCCAGCCTACGCCGCAGCATCGGCGGTAGAACGCTGTCTAGGTCAAGCACTATCTTAACAATCTCGCACGAGTATCCAATCTCCATAAGGTGGCACAGATGACACAATATAAAATGAACAACATACTCAATCACATAACTACAGCACGATAAGATATCGAAGAAAAAAATAAAATGCAACACAAGTCTAAATATAAATAATCTAACTCAACAATAATACCCAAATCTCAACAAAGTATGCCGAAGACAAATCCGGTACCAAATAATCTGCTAAAAGAACTAGCTAGATAACTAGTGATTCCGGCTAGAGCTCCGAGAATCACAACTGAACTACCAAGTCCAAGTCTGCAGCTACTCTCCCTCTGGTCCATAAAATGTCGGACACCAGTTCTCTAAGGCATAGTCTGGAAAAATATTTCCAGTCAGGAAGGAGCAAAGTACATCTCAAATAACAGTTTCATTTAATTGATAAGGACTATAAAATAATAAACGGATGATACTATATACTGAGAGAAGACAATAGATAAATGCAAATGGCAAAATAAAGAGACAGGCAATGTAAAAAGATATACAATATAGGCAATATGATACAGTCAGTGCATATATGAAATGAAGAGAACGAGATACAATATCATATACGGGTGATGTAGTATATGATCTAAAATAGAGAGCTGTAACTATTCTAAGTGTTTGAAATAGTAGCTTCGATATGTGATCGGCTTGGGAAAATGTACAAGAGCTATATGGCCTGGCTAATCATCCGTGAGGAGCATGATTAACACTAACATTGTTCTATACTTGTACAATAGGGATATGATCATATTTCTCACTTACTACTTCTTCGCCCCCAACTAGTACAGTGGATCCAACCATGACACGTCACGATACACGAGCAATATCCAATCTATCATGTACAAGGTCTAAATATCAATGTCGTGTACAATGTCAATACGATAATCAATGTAACATCTCATGACTGCAGATCCAATCTATTTAATAGTCCGTGTAGCACAGTGTCAAGAATCAGATGTAACATTTCTAGATACTGGAATTATAGAAATTATTAAATAATTGGAAATTATCAGAGATTGTACTCGCCTTGGGTCCTTAGCTGGTAATACCAATGTCCTGTTCTAGAGTATCGCCTGGATGATCCAACAGTCCTATAGACATATCATAAATATAACATTTGCATCAGATGCTACACTAACACACAATCATAATACATTGAACTCAGGGGCTATGCCAGGTATGGCACTAGTCAACTAGGGTCAAGTGCGCGTCTATTGCGCGGGTGTCGTGTCTGTAATTGCTGTGAATTCAGACAGTCGGTGATACGGGTCTCGCCAATACATGAGTGTACATATGGCAGTCAACTAACATTTACATGGTCACAGGTCAATGTAACTACGGAGTATCCGTTGGTTACACTTGGGTCCTCTAGTACCTATATATATTATACACATCACTAACTAACATATACATTACTATCCATATGGTACAAATAATAGATATATGTATATATATACTTTAAATAAAAATTAATACTTGTATGTATATAACATATATTAGGGAGAGATATATACAATACGTATATATATGTATATATATACTAAATAGAATAATATACTATATATATGTATATATATATATATATGTTTTAAAAATATACATGCCACATATTTATATAAATATATAACGACCAATATTTATATATACATAAGAATACGTATGCTGAAAATATATACATATATATTTACCAAGTAATAATATACGTATACTACATTTATACATATACCAATTAAATACTCATACCAAATACGTATATATATATATATATATATATATATATATATATATATATATATATATATATATATATATATATATATATATACACTAACATATATTATGAATACGGATATACTAATATATATATATATTGAATACATATATATAAATAGAGAAATACAATATATATATATATATATATATATGTATATGCGTATACATATACGAATCCTACGCATTCAATGTATATACTACATATATACATGCATACATACATGCGTTCATGTACGCGAGGGGGGAGAAACCGTACCTGTGCGCATGCACGACGACGGCGAAGACGACGACGGCGATGACGACGAGGGTGGTGGTCCTGGTGACGATGGTGGCCAGAGCTGGGATGGCCGGACTGGACTAATGATGGTGGTGGTGCTGGTTCTCGGGGGGAACTCGAGGGGGAGGTGGTCGGCTCGGCATGGAGGGGCCTGGTGGTGGTGATAGCTCGTGGTGGTGGTGGTGATAGCTCGTGGTGGTGGTGGTAGCTCATGGTGGTGGTGGTGATAGCTCGTGGTGGTAGTGGTGATAGCTCGTGGTGGTGGTGGTGATAGCTCGGAGACGGAGGATGATGGTGTCGGGTCGAGACGGATGGCAGCAGCCAGGGTGAACTGCGGGCTCGGGGAAGAGGAGACTGGAGGAGATGCTGGTGGCCGGGGGAAGTCTTGGCCGGATCAGGGAGGCGTGGAGAGGTAGGGCGAGGCGGTCATGGACTCCGGTTCAGGCGAGGAGGAGACAGCGGCTTCAGCGAGTCACGGCGGAGGAAGAGATCCGGTGGCGGGGTTCACGGCAGTTTGGAGGAAGTAGTGGAGCGGGGTCGGGGTGCTTCAAGCGGGGGAGGCTCACTGGTGCAGTTGGTGGTGGAAGTAGCGGGTGGCAGCCATGGAAGAGCTCGGCCGGGCTGTGTGGTCGACTGGAGGAAGATGGCCGGACAGGGTGGCCGGAGCTACAGGGACCGGTCGGGCTAGGTGAAGTTGGTTTATTTTTTTCTTTCTTTTAAAAGAAAGGAGGAGAAGAAGAAGAAGAAAGGAAGAAGAAGAAGAAAGGAAGAAATGGGAAAGAAAGAAGGAGGCTACGGTTAGGAGCTTGTGAGAAGGGAGGAGAGAGAGAGGTGGGGGATTTCCTAGGTTTGGGGATTAGGGCATGGTTGGGAAGAGTGCATTGAGGAGGCATTAAATAGAGGGTGTTATGTGGGAATGTGTGGTGATGATGCTCCCATTTTGAATGGTTGGTCAGAATTTGACATAAAGAAATCCTTCATGCAAGGAGAGGGTTGGGTTGACTAGTCAAATGTTAGGGCTTCTCCATTTGGCTTTAACCAATGGAGTGTTGACACCTAATGCAACATTTGTAAATGAGCCCCCTTAAATTTGGGTATTTGCACAGACACATGAAATGATAAAAAATTGGTGGAGGAATTGGTGTTTGGTATTTTGTAGGGTGAGGGGGTGTTGTGCGTTTTGTATGGGCTTAATTAATAGGGTATTTGGATTAAATTGGGATTAAAATGGGATTAGTCAAAGTTGGTATCCCCAATTTAATTTGAAACAAATGCAAGCGGTCTAAAATTAATTAGGAGTACATGGGACCAAAATTAGGTTGGGCCATAAATATCATTAGTGAAGAAGACTCGGAACAGAATATTACCCTAATTTGGGTTGCACGAAAATAGGTTGAGATTGTGTCCAATTTCTATTGGAATGAACAACGATACAAGTCGAATTTTATTTAAAAATTAAATAAACGTCCGCGATGAATATTTTGTGGCTAAAATGAAGCACAAGAGAGCATAATTATGAGTTACAAAAAGGTCAGAATGGAAGGCGGACACGTCTAGGGCAAGGTTGTGAAATTTGTTGAAAGGCAAAAGATAGGGTAGCGCTCCAAATATCGAAGCAACGATAAGGCGCAACAATTAAATAAAATTACGGTAATCAATTACAATCCCAATAATTAAATTCTAAATAAGCAAATTAAATACAAAATCCTATAATTCGGTCAGGTGTTCATCTAGTGGGCCTCTAGGTCAAGTCTACCAGCTCAAACATTAATGAACACTATATATATATATATATATATATATATATATATATATATATAATATATTTAAATACACATCTCATACAATTACTTAATTAAATACACATATCATGAAATCATTTAATATAACTACCACTATATTAATAATATATAAAAAATCAAAAATATCCCTATTTTTAGAATGTGGTAGTGACAAGTCTACCCTCCTTAAAAGAATTTTGTCCTCAAAATTTAAATCCTCAATAGTAGTGTTTATTCATTATATATTATTTTCCATCAAATCTAGATTCATCAAACCATTTAATCATAAAGTAAATTCATATTGCTATTCCACAAAATTTTCAAAATTATATAATTATTGTATTCCTGGAAATCTTCGGAGTAAAATCAAATTCCATTTTTATCACAATTTCCTCTAAATTTTTTTTAAGTTAATAATTAAATACTCGAAATTTAACATCCAATCCTCTAATTTAAATTCACTCAATGCACATTAAAAAATCCCATCTAAAAACACTAATCCATAAATCCAATCCTTCAATTTAATTCCAATCAACGTATATTTATAAAATTTGAAATGTCATCTGGAAAGTTTGAATTTAAACACTAATCCATTAATCATCTTACTCCTCAATTTAAATCCAATCGATGCATATTTAAAAATCTAAATCCTCATCCCGAAAATTGAATTCGACACTAATCCATTAATGATTTTATTCCTTGATTTCCTTTTTACACAAAATACTCAACAATGCGATACTTATGGAATCTTCAAATGCAACATTCATAATATAAAATTTTAAATTCATATCCTGCAATCAAATAGATATAATGATAATCTCCCTAATTTTCTTCAATTTTAATAACCAATTTAATCATATCATAATCTTCCTAAAATTAATAAATCATCAATTATGCCAAGTTAATTTCTTAACTCTTCATTTAAATTAATGTTTATTCTCGAATTTTAATGATAATTTTAATTATATCTCAATCTTCGTAAAATTAATGATCCATCAATTCTGCTATATTAACTCCCTAACTCTTTATTTAAATTAATGCTTATCCTCAAATTTTAATCATCTTGTCTCTCTTGTCAAGTCATAACCTCTTCATAAATCTTCACTATGGTCAAACCCTAATGATCATGGTCTAAGAAATATTTACCTACAGTCATACAACATACAATCTAGAGGAAACATGCATGGTTATGGTCTGTTTTGTCATGGTATTGCAGTCTCTGTCAGGGTGTACTACTAACTACATTCTAACAAGAAAATCGCGAATACAACTATGGTACTAAGGAATCTATCAATCAAATAGAAAGAAACAGAAGGAAGGAAAGAACAGAACCTGCTAACACATTACCTGCAGTATCGGTCTCCTCGACCGTCATCGCAAATGCCCCGTCCTGCTGGGGTGGTTCCCTTCGCGGGTGCTGAGCAATATACGGTTCCACAGGTAGCCTAACTGGATCTCTATAATTTGGAGCTGCGCGCTGGCCGGGAAGATAAGGAACTCGAAGACAATCCCTTACTCGATGTTCCACAGCGCCGTAGTGCAAACAAAGTCCTAGCCTCGTTCTACAGCTCTCCCAAAGGTGACCTGGCTTCTTACAGAAATGACAAGTCTGCTGTGTCTCTCTCGAAGGCTGCTACTGATCCTGCTGAACACGAACTGGTGCCTGGTATTGCTGTTGATGCTGAAACTGTAAACACCCTGATTTTTTAGAATATTTTTAATATAATTTTCCCCAAGTTTTCGGCAATTTTTCTAAAATTAAAACTAAGGTGATGGTGATTAAAAGATTTTTAAATGCTATTAATTGATGTTAAAATATTATAGAAATAATATTTTATGGTGTAAAATGGAAAACCGGACATAGGATAATTTTCTGTGAATTTATTGGACTCCGAAATCATTTTTAAAGCCCTAAAAAACGAGGTAGGACTAAACCGATTTAAACCTGACTGAACCCGGTTCACTTGAACCAAAATAAACCAAACCACAGTGAGCCGAACCGGACCAACCCATCCTTAACGGGTCGGGTCGGGTCGGATCCATGAAACCCGAAACCCGAACAAACCCTAAACCCTTGCCGGATTCACTGTTCACCGGCTATAAAAGCCCCTCGACTTTCGTGCTCGCCGCCATCGAACCCTCTCTCTCCTCTCATCCCCGCCGACGCAGCCGACTCCGCCGCAGCCTCGCTCCGGTCACTTCTTGTCGTCCTCTCTACACAGCCCCCTTGACTCCCTCTTCTCTATCCTTCCATCTTCGCCGATGACCCGAACTCCACAGCCACCCCCGCAGCCCCGACCCACTCCGACAGCAGCCGCCCAACCTCGCCGCTGCCGCCCGCGAGCGCCTCCCCGCTCGCCTCGTAAGCCCTCTACGAAGCCCTAGGCAGTTCGCCCGCTGCCCTAGCAAGGACACAATGGGCCGGACACAGCTCTCTGAGCCCGGACACAGTTGACGCAGGACACGAAGCAGACGACCCGGACACGTGAAAGTCAGATTCACGGAGCCCTGTTCAGGTAGCATTTCCTCTCTCCTCGTAATTTCGTTTTCGATTTCGTTTGTTACAACGCATAGACTGTATAACCCTCTCAATTCCCGTGCAACTCGCTCGGTGTGTCGCATTCTGTGGCGATCGTAAACCGCGATCCAAAAATAGAAAAAATAACGCCCTATTTCACCCCGAAACTGAGTGCGCCCCGCCAAACTGGATGACTTGGTCGCACGTTGTCTTTACCGAAACGTGCGCGTCGTTGATACGGACGTGTGGGATTTCGCAGAAGTTGATTTGGATGTGCGTGCACACCGAAATCAACGCGTATCCGCCGACAACGTCCCGTATCCGCCTATTCTAGAACATGCTGTAACTTTGTGTACACACGTCAGATTGAGACAAAACTTGCGCCATCGGACTCGTAGCGATACGCTGGTCCTGTGACCCAAGTTTGGTTCGATTCTGAGAACGTTGACAAAATTGCGTTTCGTGGGCCCACAAGCTCCACTCGACGGGCGATTTTGTGATCGGCTCATCGGAATTCAATTCTGAAAGTTCCGTTGGATTCGTATCATTGTTCCTGACTTGTTGACACTAAGTTGGACGAATTTGGAGACCTTTGACCCTGACCCACTTTTTGGTGCAAAGTGGCCCACATGTGGACACCGCTTTGACCCAAAAATGTCATTTTTGCCTTGTGTCCAAATTTGACTTAAGGACAGGCGTTTCTAGCTATTTGATATCTTCTGAGACAGTTGGTGATATTTATTTCAGCTTTTGGAGGAGTACCTGCAGGATCCACTGATACAGGGACAAGTGTTGATATTCAAACCCCAGGCAAGTGTACCTTGCCAAACCCTGCAGCTTTGCTACTTATTTCTTTGACTTAGTTATACATCAGTGGGCAAGTATACCTTACCAACTTTACAGTTATTGTTGCATATTTCTTTGCTTTATTTATATTGCTGTGCATGCTTAACCTAGGACCGTGTGACTTACTTAGCGTCCGATTATTAGTCGGGTGCCAACACCGTACGCGATGTTGTGTATGTCATCTGGAGATGGATATTCGTAACCCCTTTACATTCTCGTACTTGTCTTATCAAGTACAGTATACCCAGTATACTTGACACTGTTCATGAGACAAGATCTTTCTGAGATATTCATGGTAATTCTGTATAGGATACAAATTTCTGACATAGACATTATACTCTTGGATACTCTATGTAACACCCCGTTCCGCTCAAGCGGACTGCCATCTCAAACGGCAATCGTGCAGCTGTCCCGACCTGCTTTGCCTCAAATGAGAAACAAAGGATATCTAGACTTGTCCCTAAAGGAATCCGGCTTGGACTTTCAGAGGCTCGCTCAGACGTATCGCTCTACCGAGGCGAATCATCGCTAAGGTGGGTGGCTACGGTGAACTTGTCTTTGCTTAGCCAGCACACATAAAATCTGGAATATTTATGCTAGTTGCTAGGTGAATCACCCCCTGCATGCTAATAAATCCAACGCACCTAGCTAAGGGAATAATCCCAACCTGTATTGCTATGCTAGAACATGGAAAGGAAATACTGCTTATATTCAGACCCTCGCATGCTAAGTCCCTTAACGATTTCATCTCTCGGACTACCTTCGGGCCCGAGCAACGTGCCTGCTTATGTTCCTAGAAACGCATGCTTGTCTGCTTGATAGTTACCGTATTTTCATCCAAACCCCGGAAGACTACTACGTAGTCGTTCCGTGCCTGAACGAACCTGCAAGTATCCGGGACCGTTAGGTCACCAAGGCAGCCCCGAACCAGGGGAATGCATCAAGACAAGTTATTGTACAGAACCAAGATTCAAGTATCCCGTATACTCGTGTACTCATCTTCCCGTGCACTCGTGTTCTCGTGTTCTAGTGCACGCGTATTCTCGTGTATCTCGTGTAATCGTGTTGCCTGAGATTGGTTAAATCGTGGTGCCTGAGATTGGTTAACCCTGACTTGCATGTCGCGGACTAGTTCCACGGACGGTCACCAGGGCACTGGGGCCGATCCGGTCCGGATGGAGCTCGTGTGTAGTCTCGTGTGCAGGGAGGATAGCTTGCAACGCATCGTGTTCGTGTGCCTCGTGTACACGCGTAGCATGCTATCCTTGTCCTCGACTACGTCCATAATGGCTTTGCCAGCGATCGTGTTCATATAGATAAGTCATCCTCGCTTAGCGGCTATCCGCGTGCGAGTCATTGCATCGCATCAAGAAAACAAGTGAACACCTGAATGATCATGTTAAAATGACCCTCATGTTTGCATATGCTATGCCTCCTAAATTTTATACTTGCCCGTGCTTGAATTAATAATATTTGCCTTGGACAGGGAAGAATAAATGGTAAGTTGGTAAGTCTCGCCGTGTTCCCTCAAACATCACACGGCGCACTGCCCGACACGTTAGGCTATTCAACGTTTGCATGAAACTGATCCTAAGGCAACTAGAAAGACAACTTAATATTTGTGCACGGAACCTGTATTACGTGTTTGGATTTGTCGAGCGGGCGAGTAGCTTCCCCACCAGTGCATTCAATGTACTGATAATCCACCAGTTTGATATGCAGGGTGCGGGAGAACCTCGTTAGGTGTGGACGCCTCCTTCGTGCGTGCTAAGGCCAGGAGTTTCCTTCTGAAACCTTGCAATGGTGCATCCGGGACTGAAGCGCATATACAAGACATAATGTTGGAGCGTCGCCTGACCATCGCCTGTACAATCATTCCACAGTTGTAGCCACTTGGCACGCTTTTACTGTTTCAGAGAGAGAGGCTTGAGCGACTTGTAATCTCGGCTATATGCCGCCTGTAATACATGTTTCATATCAATAAAGAGATTACTTTACTTGTTTCTATGCTTCCGCTATATTTGTCGACTCAGTGAACCTGTTACCGATCGCCTACGCGTTCATGACTCTGCTGCACTCGGATAATCTGTACGACTCTGTGGCTTAGAACTCTTGCCGCCAGCCAATGAACCATGGCCTTGCACGGGCGTGGATCACGCTCGTGCGGCATCACGCCCGGATGGGTTAAGCGATCGTTCCGCGGGAGCGCTGGCGAGGGTGATTCCCGCCTAGCGGGAACGGCCGATTTGCCTGCGGGAGATCGGGGCGTGACACTCTATGACTTACTGCATTAGCTATGATCTTGCGTTCCATGTGCATGAGATGTTATGGACATGAGACGTGTGATTATATTGGATGGGGAGAGACACACAGGCTACAGGCTGATTACATATATATCCCCTACTACTGTGAGGCACAAGACTCTGAAACCCGAGCTTAGCCCATTACTCATTATTACTGCTACCGGCTCCCCGACACAGAGCTTGTAGTGGCTCAGCCTGAGTACTCGTGATGCTCTCATCTTGCATTTCACATAGATGGTTATATAGCTTACCCTATTTATTTCATTATTTGCTGTACTGTATTTATTTTGGCTTGTATTATCTGTACCTTGCTATGTCCCCTGAGGACCTGGATCCAGATTATGTCTCCAGGATTTGCAGACGAGATTTATCCAGAGGTATACGGGACATCAGCAGTAGCAGGAGTAGAAGCAGATACATGAGCTATACCGACACCCGAGGACGAGGTGTTAGCTGAAGACTTTTCCTGAGCACCCATGTTTCATGCTCAGTATTTATTTTATTCAGTCATTTATATTCTGGTATGTTGAACCATTGTATTAGATTTTATCGGGTTATTCCCCAAAGTACTTTGTTGAGACTGGTTAATGATTTACATTCCTTATATTCTGTGGATCATATTTTATTCTTGTATGGATGAGATTAGTTGTGCCATATTGTCGTAAACTTTATTTTACAGCTTAAGTACGCCCTGATGGATCCATTAAATTGGGTTTGTCCATCGGTGCGTGCTGCTGGCCATTGCCACGTGTCTAGTCCCTCGGTATTTTGGGACTGAGGCATGACAGAAATGCTCATGGTTGTTGCTGAATATGAACTGGTGCCTGGTACTACTGTTGATACTGAAACGCCCATGATTATTGCTGAATTTGAACTGGTGCCTGGTACTGCTGTTGATACTGAAATGTCCACGGCTGTTGCTGAATATGGGGATGCTTGGTCGGTCCTGCGCTACCATTCGTATCTCCAAAAATATTGTGACTCCTTTTAGGCCTGAGATCCAGATTCTCTTCTACAATTTGGGCATCCATCAAGATACCCTCAAAGGTAGCGGTACGACGACCAGAAGTGCGCGACCTAATCTCTCTCGTCAGCCCCTTTCTAAATTTTCGGGCTCGATCTCCTGGGTCCCGAATCATAGACGATGCAAAATGGCTCAATCGACAGAATTCTGCAGCATACTCGTCGACCGACATATTTCCTTGAACCAAGTCATGAAACTGACTTTCCAAGGTTTCCAATGCCACGTCGGGGAAGAACTTCTCCTTGAAGAGCTCCTTGAAGGTCTCCCAAGTAAGTCCTTGTGCAGTAAGTCTCGGCTCCGTGCGATACCACGTGAGTGCGATATCGAACATCTGACTGCCAGCCACCTCTATCCGTAAGCTCTCCGGAATCTGGGCCAATCGCAGGCTCCTCTCTATGTCCTCTAGCCAGTCGTCAGCGTAGAGTATCCCTTCGATACCCTTGAACTCTCGAGGCATCATCCTCTTGAAGTCCACTATAGTGCCTGATCTCTACTGTTGCAGCTGGCCAGGAAACTGCTGGTGTTGTGCTACTCTCTCCAAAGCTTGGAGAGCCACCTGATGAGCATTCTCCATGCTCTCTCTCATCAGCTCGGTTTGTGCCTGGTGCGCTTCTGCTTGCACCCTCTGAGCCTCAGCTTGAACTTACTGAGCGTCTGCCGTCACTCTTTGGGTGTCTACCATGCCCTGGATCAAAGTAAATATTTGTGCCCCGTCAATGGGCACACCTCCGGAAAACGGAGTCGGTGGATGAGGAAGGTTGTCCGTCACAGCTGCGGCAATCCTCTGAACAGGTTGGGGAGGAGGACCCCCGAAAAGTGCAGATACTCCCTCATGCATCGGAGATGTAGGAGGAACTACGGGTGTCTGTCCATCAGGTGGAGAGGTGGCAGACCCCTCTAAAGCTGATGCTCCCACTCTCATAGATCTTGTCTTCGGCAACATCCTGAAGGCAGACCCAAAAGAATCAATTAAGGCAATAAATACGATATCATCAAGGGAGGACGATAAAATTCTAAGGAAGCAACATTCAGAAGGAAAATAAGGATAACAAGATAAATGGATTAGAGATATTCCTAGTTGTGATTGAGTATTCACCCTCATCCTAGTATCCTATGTCCTAGATCCTATCGCAGGCATGCAATAGTGTAACAAAGATGTCACACTACTACGACATCGCACAACTTGCGAAGTCTGACTTACATGGGCCGCCACTAAAAATGTGTCACGACCCGCACCTGGAATTGGGGCACGAGTACGTGGGTACGTCCAGCCTACGCCGAAGCATCGACGGTAGAACGCTGTCTAGGTCAAGCACTATCTAAACAATCTCGCATGAGTATCCAATCTCCATAAGGAGGCACGAATGACACAATATAAAATCAACAACATACTCAATCACATAACTACAACACGATAAGATATCGAAGAAAAAAATAAAATGCAATACAAGTCTAAATATAAATAATCTAACTCAACAATAATATCCAAATCTCAACAAAGTATGCCGGAGATAAATCCGGTACCAAATAATCTGCTAAAAGAACTAGCTAGATAACTAGTGATTCCGGCTAGACTTCCCGGAATCACAACTGAAGTACCAAGTCCAAGTCTGCAGCTACTCTACCTGTGGTCCATAAAATGTCGGACACCAGTTCTCTAAGGCATAGTCTGGAAAAATATTTTCAGTCAGGAAGGAGCAAAGTACATCTCAAATAACAGTTCCATTTAATTGATAAGGACTATAAAATAATAAACAGATGATGCTATATACTGAGAGAAGGCAATGAATAAATGCAAATGGCAAAATAAAGAGACATGCAATATAAAGAGACAGGCAATATAGGCAATATGATATAGTCAGTGCATATATGAAATGAAGAGACCGAGATACAATATCATATACGGGTGATATAGTATATGATCTAAAATAGAGAGCTATAACTATTCTAAGTATTTGAAATAGTAGCTTCGATATGTGATCGGCTTGGGAACATGTACGAGAGCTATATGGCCTGGCTAATCATACGTGAGAAGCATGATTAATACTAACATTGTTCTATACTTGTACAATAGGGATATGATCACATTTCTCACTAACTACTTTCCCGCCCCCAACTAGTACAGTGGATCCAACCATGACACGTCACGATACACGAGCAATATCCAATCTATCATGTACAAGGTCTAAATATCAATATCGTGTACAATGTTAATACGATAATCAATGTAACATCTCATGACTGTAGATCCAATCTATATACTAGTCCGTGTAGCACAGTGTCAAGAATCAGATGTAACATTTCTAGATACTGGAATTATAGAAATTATCAAATAATTAGAAATTATTAGAGAATGTACTCGCCTTGGGTCCTTAGCTGGTAATATCAATGTCTTGTTCCAGAGTATCGCCTGGATGATCCAACAGTCCTATAGACATATCATAAATATAACATTTGCATCAGATGCTACACTAACACACAATCATAATACATTGAACTCTGGGGCTATGCTAGGTATGGCACTAGTCAACTAGGGTCAAGTGCGCGTCTAATTGCGCAGTTGTCGTGTCTGTAATTACTGTGAATTCAGACAGTCGGTGATACGGGTCTCGCCAATACGTGAGTGTACATATGGCAGTCCACTAACATTTACATGGTCACAGGTCAATGTAACTACGGGGTATCCGTTGGTTACACTTGGGTCCTCTAGTACCTATATATATTATACACATCACTAACTAACATATACATTACTATCCATATGGTACAAATAATAGATATATGTATATATACACTTTAAATAAAAATTAATACTTGTATGTATATAACATATATTAGGGAGAGATATATACAATACGTATATATATGTATATATATACTAAATAGAATAATATATATATATATATATATATATATATATATATATATATATATATATATATATATATATATATATATATTTATATATATATATGTTTTAAAAATATACATGCCACATATTTATATAAATATATAGCGACCAATATTTATATATACAAAAGAATACGTATGCTGAAAATATATACATATATATTTACCAAGTAATAATATACGTATACTACATTTATACATATACCAACTAAATACTCATACTATATACGTATATATATGTATATATATATGTATATATATATGTATATGTATATATATATATATATATATATATATATATATATATATATATATATATATATATATATATATATATATATATATACACTAACATATATTATGAATACAGATATATTAATATATATATATATATTGAATACATATATATAAATAGAGAAATATAATATATATATATATATGTATATGCGTATACATATACGAATCCTACACATTCAATGTATATACTACATACATACATACATACATACATACATACACGCGTACGTGTATGCGAGGAGGGAGAAACCGTACCTGGGCGCGTGCACGACGGCGGCGAAGACGACGACGACGACGAGGGTGGTGGTCCTGGTGACGATGGTGGCTGGAGCTGGGATGGCCGGACTAGAGTGACGATGGTGGTGGTGCTAGTTCTCACGGGGAACTCGAGGGGGAGGTGGTCGGCTCGACGTGGAGGGGCCTGGTGGTGGTGATAGCTCGTGGTGGTGGTGGTGGTAGCTCGTGGTGGTGGTGGTGATAGCTCGTGGTGGTGGTGGTGATAGCTCGGAGACGAAGGAGGATGGTACCGGGTCGAGACTGATGGCAACAGCCTGGGTGAACTGCGGGCTCGGGGAAGAGGAGACTGGAGGAGATGCTGGCGGCCGGGGGAAGTCTTGGCCGGAGCAGGGAGGCGTGGAGAGGCGCGACGAGGCGGTCACGGACTCCGGTTCAGGTGATGAGGAGACAGCGGCTTTAGCGAGTCACGGCGGAGGAAGAGATCCGGTGGCGGGGTTCACGGCGGTCTGGAGGAAGTCGTAGAGCGGGGTCGGGGTGCTTCAGGCGGGGGAGGCTCGCCGGTGCAGTTGGCGGTGGAAGCAGCGGGTGGCAGCCGTTGTAAATACCCTGATTTTTAAGTATAATTTTAATATAATTTTCCCCAATTTTCGGTATTTTTTTGTATGAAGAACCAAGGTAATTATGATTGAAAGATTTTTAAACGCTGTTAATTGGTGTTAAAATATTATGGAAATAATATTTTATGGTATAAAATGGAAAACCGGACATAGGGTAATTTTCGGTGAATTTATTGGACTCAAGAAACGCGTTTAAAGCCCTGAATACTATTGGATATATAAACCGAACCAAACCTGACTGAACCGAACCAAACCTGACTGAACTAAACCAGCATAATGGGTCGGGTCGGGTCGGATCCGAGTCAAACCCGACCCGGACCCGAAACCCAAATGGAAACTCTACCTCCCGCCGGATTTTACTGTAGCCGCCTATTTAACCCCCCCTCGACTTCCGTGCCCAGCCGTGCCGCCAATGAACCCTCTTCCTCCTCCCGCTGTTCTCCCCGCTGCCGGAACCCTAGATGCGCCCTCGACGACTCCTTCCTCTCCCACACGCACAGCCGCCCGCCACCAGGCCGCCCGACCTCGGCCTCCTCCACCACGCCGCTGCCGCCAGGCCGTCGCACGACCCCCTCGCCCGTCGACCTCCCCGTCCAGAACACTCTCCCCGACTCGACCAACCACCGCACGTAGCCCTAGCCCAGCATTGACAGCCTCCTCTCCCCAGACCCCGACAACATCCTCCGTCCTAGACCCATCGCCGCCGACCCGACTCCTCGCCGCGTCCGCTCAGCCCTCCTCCGACCCGCTGAGCACAACAAGCCCTAGCCACCTCCGTCCGCCCGCTGACACGGACATATCAGCCCCTGAATCGGACACAATCAGAAACCCTAGCCTGGACTCACAGTAGACGCAGGACACTAAGTAGACGACCAGGACACGAGCTGGACACGAGAATTCAGACTTCTCGGAGCCCTGTTCAGGTAATATTTCCTCTCAACTCGTAACTCCGTTTTTGATTCCGTCAGTTGCAACGCGTAGACTGTGTAACCTTCTCGGTGCCAGTGCAACCCGCTCGGTGCATCGTGTCCTGTGGTGATCGCAAACTGCGATCCAAAAATAGGAAAAATAATGCCCTATTTTACCCCGGAACTGAGTGCGCCCCGCCAAACGGGACGACTTGGTCGCACACGATCTTTACCAAAATGTGTGTGACATTGATACGGACGTGTGGGATTTCGCAGAAGCTGATTTGGATGTGCGTGCACACCGGAATCAACGCGTATCCGCCGACAACGCCCCGTATCCGCCTATTCTGGAACACGCTGTAACTTTGTGTACACACGTCGGATCGAAACAAAACTTGTGCCATCGGACCCGTAGCAATACGCTGGTCCTGTGACCCAAGTTTGGTTCGATTCTGAGAACGTTGACAAAATCGTGTATCGTGGGCCCCACCGGCTCCACTAATGGGCGATTTTGTGATCGGCTCATCGAAATCCAATTTTGGAAGTTCCTTTGGGTTCGTATCATCGTTCCTGACTTATAGACACTGAGTTTGAGAAATTTGGAGACCTTTGACCCTGACACGCTTTTCGGTACAAAATGGCCCACATGTGGACCCACTTTGGCCCGGAAATGTCATTTTTGCCCTTGTGTCCAAATTAAACTTAAGGACCGACATTTCTAGCTATTTGATATCTTCTGAGACTGTTGGTGATGCTTATTACAGCTTTTGGAGGAGTACCTACAGGATCCACTGATACAGGGACAGTTGTTGGTATTCCAACCCCAGGCAAGTGTACCTTGCCAAACTCTGCAGTATTGTTACATACTTTCCTTGCTTCATTATATTGCTGTGCATGCTTAACCTAGGACCGTGTGACGTACTTAGTGTCCGATTATTAGTCGGGTGCCAACACCGTACGCGGTATTGTGTATTGTCATTTAGAGATGGACATTCGTGACACTTTATATTCTCGTACTTGTCTTACCAAGTACACTTTGACCCAGGACACTTGACACTATTCATGAGATAGGATCCTCCTGAGATATTCATGGTGATTCTGTATAGGATACAGGACTTGACAGAGATACTATATTCATACATACTTTATGACTTGTTGCATTAGCTATGATCCCGCTTGACATGGACATGAGACGTTATGGTCATGATATGCGTGGTTACATTGGGTGGAGAGAGACACACAGGCTACAGGCTGTCTTATATATATATCTACTACTATTGTGAGGCCGTAGACTCTCATAGCAGAGCTAGGCACATTACGTGTTATTACCGCTACCGGCTCCCCGACACAGAGCTTGTAGTGGCTCAGCCTGAGTACTCGTGATGCTCTCATCTTGCATTTCACATAGATGGTTATACAACTTACCCTATTTATTTCATTATTTGCTGCACTGCATTTATTTTGGCTTATATTTTCTGTACCTTGCTATGTCCCCTGAGGACCTGGATCCGGATTATGTCCCCAGGATTTGCAGATGAGATCTATCCCGAGGTATACGGGACCGGAGCAGAAGCAGATACAGGAGCTGTACCGACATCCGAGGACGAGGTGTTAGCCGAAGATTTTTCCTGAGCATCCATGTTTCATGCTCAGTATTTATACTGGGGCGTGACATAGTTTTTGTGGTGGCCCATGCAGGTCTACGACTAAATCATTCAGTTTCAACTTAGGGACCGAACCAGCCTGCCCTAAGGATAAGTTATAGGATCTCATCCATTGTTTGAACCATTTTTGAACTCTATATCGAACTCAAATTTGTTACTTTGTTTACATCCTGTGTTGATTCCTCTGTGCGTTCTTACAGTTTATCCTTTGGTTGCAGAGTAATGGATTCCAGGAACGGAGATGAGATTCCATTGGATACGCCACACGACGCTGTGGTTACTTATGTAGACGGAGTGACACCAGGGAATGGAGGACAAACATCGCAGAGCAATCAAACCGGCCAACCTAATCCAAGGTTCCGGCGTGATGACATCCCACCTCCACCACAGTTCACTCTACAGATGCCAGTTTTCCCGCCAGGACAAGCCATAGACGGGCAACAGATGTTCCAGATGATGTATGCCATGATGCAAGCCCAGCAGCAGATTCAGCAAGAGGCACACCGTCAAGAGGCAGAGTATTTGAGAACCAGCCTGGTATCCGCATTGGAGCCGGCAAATCCACCAGCGAGGCTATCAGCGACGGAATCTATCACCGATTTTCGTCATCTCAAGCCTCATACATTCTCTGGTAAAGAGGGGCCAACAGAAGTTCATGAATGGCTCACGAACATACAGTACCAGTTGAAAGCAGCTGAACTTCCAAAGGAGAAATGGATGACTGCAGTGAGGATGCAGTTGACTGAAAATGCACATCATTAGTGGTTAGCAGAAGAAAGGAGGCTCGGACAGGACCGAGTCACTTGGGAAGAGTTCTCCAGACTCTTCCGAGAGATGTATATTCCAGCAGTTGCACGGTCAGAGCTCAGAGACAAGTTCAACCACCTTATCCAAGGCAATATGATAGTGGAAGAATACAACACGGAATTTATTCGCCTAAGTCGCTTTGCCCCAACCTTGATTTCGACAGAGGTAGAGAAATCTGAGAAGTTATTTGACGGACTGAAAATCGAGCTCCAGAGATTGATTGGATCGGTCGCACCTACATCATATACCGACGTCCTCGCAGCAGCACGATGCATGGAGCGCGTCACTAGAAGGGAGTTAAATCTGAAGAGGCCAATCACATCAGCACCATCCAAGACAGCACATGGGGATTCTACAAAATGATCCCAGAGGAGTATGCCAGATAGAGCAACACACAGGGCCATATCTCTTCCTACTTGTCTCTACTGCGGCAAGGTAGGACACATTGAGAGAGAATACAGGCGCAAGTTGGGACTATGCCTGCTTTGCGGATCCGACCAGCATCTATCCAGAGACTGCACTAAATATAAAGAGGGAGCACCAAGACTAGCTTTACCTGCACCACGACCAGCTTATCCAGCAGTAGGAGCCCCGTAGATAGGAGCTGGAGGAGTCAGGCCACCAGCTACAGGAGGATACCAGCAGAGACCACCACTGGCACCACAGGCAGCCCTATTTCAGCAGGCTCAGCAGCAGAGAGGTCCAGCTCAGGGACGAGGACATGCATTCACGATGGCTGTTGAGGAGGAAGCTACTGCAGGCAAAGTTATCGCAGGTACTATTTTAGTAGCTTCATTACCAGCTGTAGCTTTATTTGATTCTGGGGCATCACATTCATTTATAACAGCTAACTTTGTAGCCACCCATAGAGTAGCTACCGCACCCCTTCCGAAGATGAAGAGAATTCTTACAGGAGGTAGAATTATTCCGGTTAGTGACGTCTGTAGATCATGTTCTGTAGTAGTCTGCGGAAGAGAAATGCGAGCTCAATTTTTGATCTTTTCTATGCCGGATTACGATGTTGTACTTGGTATGGACTGGTTAAGTCAGTACCATACGACTCTTGATTGCCGACTTGGACGTGTTATATTTAGACCACCTGGACATCCAGAATTTGAGTTTCTTCGAGGAGCAGTAGAGCAAGGAGTTCAGCCTACTCATAGGGTACTATCTGTAGAAGGGGAGACAGGTTAACCAAGAGTCATATCCAAGTTTGTGGATGTATTTCCTGATGATCTTCCAGGTTTACCGCCTGATCGGGAAATAGAATTTATAATAGACTTAACTCCAGGAGCAGAGCCTATCACTTCATCAGTATATCGGCTAGCACCTAAGGAGTTAGTAGAGTTGAAGGAACAGGTTGATGATCTTCTGGAGAAGGGTTTTATCCGGCCCAGTGTTTCACCTTGGGGAGCACCCATATTATTTGTGCCGAAGAAGGATGGAACGGTACGGTTGTGCATTGTCTACAGGGTACTAAATACTGTAACCATCAAGAACAGGTATCCCTTACCACGTATTGATGATCTATTCGATCAATTGAGTGGTGCTAGGGTATTCTCGAAGATTGACCTTAGATCCGGCTACCATCAGATCAAAGTAAGAAAGGAAGACATACCAAAGACAGCTTTCAGGACCAAGTATAGACATTATGTGTTCTTGGTAATGCCGTTTGATTTAACCAACGCGCCAGCAGTGTTTATGAGTTTAATGAACATAGTCTTTCATCAGTTCTTGGATAAATTTGTGGTTGTGTTCATTGACGACATTCTAATATATTCTAAGAGCCACGAAGAGCACGAGGAGCATCTCAGAATCGTGTTAGAGACCTTGAGACATGAGAAGTTATATGCCAAACTCAGTAAGTGTGATTTTTGTATGGATAAAGTGCCTTTCTTGGAATATATCATCTCAGGCGAAGGACTTTCAGTTGATCCAGAGAAAGTTGCTGCAATAGAGACTTGGCCTACACCCATATCAGTTGCAGAGGTGAGAAGTTTTCTCGGACTTGCGAGATATTATCGAAGGTTTGTAGAAAATTTCTCAAGAATTGCAGAGCCTATGACGAAGTTGACACGTAAAGACCAGGAGTTTATATGGACAGAAGACTGCCAGAAGGCTTTTGAAGAATTGAAGAAAAGATTGACAACAACACCTATCTTGACTCTTCCTTCAGGGTCAGGAGATTTTGTTGTTTACAGTGATGCATCAGGTAGTGGATTAGGATGTGTTTTGATGCAACATGGCAAAGTTATTGCTTATGCATCGAGACAATTGAAGGTCCATGAAAAGAACTACCCAACACACGATCTGGAGCTAGCAGCAGTTATATTTGCATTGAAGATTTGGATGCACTACCTTTATGGGGAGAAGGTAGAAATCTTTACTGATCACAAGAGTCTGAAGTATGTATATACTCAGAAGGAGCTCAACATGAGACAGAGACGTTGGCTGGAGTTGATGGTAGACTTCGATATAGATCTGCAGTATCATCCAGAAAAGGCAAATGTCGTAGCAGACGCACTCAGCAGGAAGCCTACGGCTTATTTCTTGACAATGCAGCCCGAGTTATTGAGAGATCTACAGGAGCTTCAGATAGAGGTTGTTTTACCAGGACAGAGTGGATTGCTGGCTAATCTTGAAATTAAGTCGTCACTTGTGGAAAGAATTAAAGAGGCATTGCCCACCGATGCTAGATTTCGAAGACTCAAAGAGAGAACAGAAGCAGGCATGCAGACAGGACTTCGCGTACATAAAGATGGGACATTACGGTTTAGGAATCGCCTGTATATTCCAAATGGAGAATTGAGACAGGAGTTAATGACTGAAGCACATAGCTCTATGTACTCTGTTCAACCAAGATGTACCGAGACTTGAGACAATATTATTGGTGGCATGGAATGAAAAGGGAGATTGCAAGATTTGTGGCTAAATGTTTAGTCTGTCAGCAAGTAAAGGCCGAGCATCAGAGGACTGCAGGTATGTTACAGCCGCTTCCTATACCAGAATGGAAGTGGGAACATATCACGACGGATTTTGTTACAGGATTTTCATGGAGCCCCAGCGGAAGAGATGCAGTATGGGTTATCGTGGATCGACTCACTAAATCGGCACACTTCTTACCATTTAGAGTTGGACAATCCACAGAGGTACTAGACGACATGTATATGCGGCAAATCGTAAGATTACATGGAGTGCCGGTTAGTATTATATCGGATCAAGATTTACATCTTATTTCTGGTGAAGCATGCAAGAGAGTCTGGGCACCAGACTCAAATTCAGCACAACTTACCACCCACAGACAGATGGCCAATCAGAGCGCACCATTCAGATCTTGGAGGATATGTTGCGATCGTGTATGCTAGACTTTAGAAGATCTTGGGAAGATCATTTACACTTGGTGGAGTTCTCCTATAATAACAGTTATCTGGCCAGCATTCAGATGGCACCATTCGAGGTATTATACGAAAGAAAGTGTAGATCGCCAATATATTGGAGTGACATTGGTGAACGTCAAATACTGGGTCCAAAATTGGTAACGTAGACAGTGGAGAAGCTAAAACAAATTCAGAATCATCTTCGAGCAACTCAGGACAGACAGAAGCATTGGGCTGATACACACAGACGTCCCCTATATTTCAAAGAAGGAGAGCACGTATTCTTGAGGATTTTGCCCACTCGGGGTACTATCAGATTTGAGAGCAGAGGCAAGTTGAGCCCAAGGTACATCGGGCCGTTTGACATTCTAGAGCGCATTGGTGAGGTGGCTTATCATCTTGCATTACCTACATCCTTAGAGGGAGTACATGACGTATTCCACGTCTCACAGCTGAGAAGGTACGTGACCGACCCAAGTCACGTAGTCGATCATTCAGAGATCGCAGTGGGCCCTAGCTTGAGATATGAAGAACAACCAGTTGGCATCCTCTTTAGTGAGAAGACATTGCGAGGACAGACAATCAGACTGGTACGGGTAGCTTGGAAACATCATTCCCCTAGCGAATCGACCTGGGAACGAGAGGATAGTATGCGCTAGCGATATCCTCACTTATTCGCGGATGCAGTTACAACCTAAACATTCTTGTAATTCCCATAGTTCCTCCTTTAGTAGCTAATTCTTCGATTACAAGGACGCAATCCTCTTAAGGGGGGTAGATTGTAAACACCCTAATTTTTCAGTATAATTTTAATATAATTTTCCCCAATTTTTGGTATTTTTCTGGATGAAGAACCAAGGTAATTGTGATTGAAAGATTTTTAAATGCTGTTAATTAGTGTTAAAATATTTTGAAAATAATATTTTATAGTGTAAAATGGAAAACCAGACATAGGGTAATTTTCGGTGAATATATTGGACTCCGGAAACACGTTTAAAGCCCTAAATACTATTGGATATATAAACCAAACCAAACCTGACTGAACAGAACCAAACCTGACTGAACCGAGCCAAACCTGACTGAACCAAACCAGCATAATGGGTCGGGTCGGGTCGGATCCGAGTCAAACCCGACCCGGACCCGAAACCCAAATGGAAACCCTAGCCCCCGTCAGATTTTACTGTAGCCGCCTATTTAACCCCTCCTCGACTTCCATGCCCAGCCGCGCCGCCAACGTACCCTCTTCCTCTTTCCGTTGTTCTCCCCGCTGTCGGAACCCTAGACGCGCCCTCGACGACTCCTTCCTCTACCACACGCACAGCCGCCCGACCTCGGCCTCCTCCACCACGCGGCTGCCGCCAGGCCGCCGCACGACCCCCTCGCCCTTCGACCTCCCCGTCCAGAAACCTCTTCCCGACTCGACCAACCACCGCACGTAGCCCTAGCCCAGCATTGACAACCTCCTCTCCCAGACCCCGACAGCATCCTCCACCCTAGACCCATCACCGCCGACCCGACTCCTCGCCGCCTCCGCTCAGCCCTCCTCCGACCCATTGAGCACATCAAGCCCTAGCCACCTCCAGCCGCCCGCTGACACGGACACATCAGTCCCTGAATCAGACACAATCAGAAACCCTAGCCTGGACTCACAGCAGACGCAGGACACGAAGTAGACGACCAGGACACGAGCAGGATACGAGAATTCAGACTTCTCGGAGCCCAGTTCAGGTAACGTTTCCTCTCACCTTGTAACTCCGTTTTCGATTCCGTCAGTTACAACGCATAGACTGTGTAACCCTCTCGGTGCCCGTGCAACCCGCTCGGTGCATCGCGTCCTGTGGTGATCTCAAACCGCGATCCAAAAACAGGAAAAATAACGCCCTGTTTTACCCTGGAACTGAGTGCGCCCCGCCAAACGGGACGACTTGGTCGCACGCGGTCTTTACCAAAACGTGCGCGATGTTGATATGGATGTGTGGGATTTCGCAGAAGCTGATTTGGATATGCGTGCACACCGGAATCAACGCGTATCCGCCGACAACGCCCCATATCCGCCTATTCTGGAACACGCTGTAACTTTGTGTACACACGTCGGATCGAGACAAAACTTGTACCATCGGACCCGTAGTAATACGCTGGTCCTGTGACCCATGTTTGGTTTGATTCTGAGAATGTTGACAAAATCGTGTATCGTGGGCCCCACCGGCTCTACTAACGGGCGATTTTGTGATCGGCTCATCGGAATCCAATTCTGGAAGTTCTGTTGGGTTCGTATCATCATTCCTGATTTGTAGACACTGAGTTTGAGAAATTTGGAGACCTTTGACCCTGATATGCTTTTTGGTGCAAAGTGGCCCACATGTGGACCCGCTTTGGCCCGAAAATGACATTTTTGCCCTTGTGTCCAAATTGGACTTAAGGACAGGCATTTCTAGCTATTTGATATCTTCTGAGACTGTTGGTGATATTTATTACAGCTTTTGGAGGAGTACCTACATGATCTACTGATACAGGGACAGTTGTTGGTATTCCAACCCCAGGCAAGTGTACCTTGCCAAACTCTGCAGTATTGTTACATACTTTCCTTGCTTCGTTATATTGCTGTGCATGCTTAACCTAGGACCGTATGACGTACTAAGCGTCCGATTATTAGTCGGGTGCCAACACCGTACGCGGTGTTGTGTATTGTCATTTAGAGATAGACATTCGTGACACTTTATATTCTTGTACTTGGCTTACCAAGTACACTTTGACCCAGGACACTTGACACTATTCATGAGACAGGATCCTCCTGAGATATTCATGGTGATTCTGTATAGGATACAGGACTTGACAGAGATACTATATTCATAGATACTTTATGACTTGTTTCATTAGCTATGATCCCGCTTGACATGGACATGAGACGTTATGGTCATGATATGCGTGGTTACATCGGGTGGGGAGAGACACACAGGCTACAGGCTGTCTTATATATATATCTACTACTATTGTGAGGCCGTAGACTCTCGTAGCAGAGCTAGGCACATTACGTGTTATTACCGCTACCGGCTCCCCGACACAGAGCTTGTAGTGGCTCAGCCTGAGTACTCGTGATGCTCTCATCTTGCATTTTATATAGATGGTTATACAGCTTACCCTATTTATTTCATTATTTGCTGTACTATATTTATTTTGGCTTGTATTTTCTGTACCTTGCTATGTCCCCTGAGGACCTGGATCCGGATTATGTCCCCAGGATTTTCAGACGAGATCTATCCCGAGGTATACGGAACCGGAGCAGAAGCAGATACAGGAGCTGTACCGACATCCGAGGACGATGTGTTAGCCGAAGACTTTTCCTGAGCATCCATGTTTTATGCTCAGTATTTATTTATTCTGTCATTTATATTTATGATCTGTGGAACCATTGTATCAGATATTTATCGGGTTGTTCCCCGAAGCACTTTGTTGAGATTAGCTGATGATTTACATTCCTTATATATTCTCTGGATCATATTTTATATCTTGTGTAGATGAGATTAGTTGTGCCCTATTATCGTAGACTTGTTTTTACAGCTTAAGTGCGCCTGATGGATCCATTAAATTGGGTTTGTCCATCGGTGCGTGCTGCTGGCCATTGCCACGTATCTGGTCCCTCGGTATTTTGGGACTTGGGCGTGACAGCCGTGGAAGAGCTCGGTCGGGCTGTGTGTGGTCGACTGGAGGAAGATGGCCGGACAGGGTGGCCGGAGCTATAGGGGCCGATCGGGCTAGGTGAAGTTGGTTTATTTTTTTTTCTTTCTTTTAAAAAGAAGGAGGAGAAGAAGAAGAAGAAAGGAAGAAGAAGAAGAAAAAGAAGAAGAAGAAAGGATGAAATGGGAAATAAAGAAGGAGGCTACGGTTAGGAGCTTGTGAGGAGGGAGGAGAGAGAGAGGTGGGGGCTTTCCTAGGTTTGGGGATTAGGGCATGGTTGGGAAGAGTGCATTGAGGAGGCATTAAATAAAGGGTGTGATGTGGAAATGTGTGGTGATGATGCTCCCATTTTGAATGGGTGGCCAGGATTTCGGTTGGGTTGACTAGTCAAATGTTAGGGCTTCTCCATTTGGTTTTAACCAATGGAGTGTTGACACCTAATGCAACATTTGCAAATGAGCCCCCTTAAATTTAGGTATTTGCACAGACACATGAAATGATAAAAAATTGGTGGAAGAATTGGTGTTTGGTATTTTGTAGGGTTAGGGGGTGTTGTGTGTTTTGCATGGGCTTAATTAATAGGGTATTTGGATTAAATTAGGATTAAAACGGGATTAGTCAAAGTTGGTATCCCTAATTTAATTAGAAACAAATACAAGCGGTGTTCTAAAATTAATTAGGAGTACATGGGGCCAAAATTAGGTTGGCCACAAATATCATTAGTGAAGAAGACTCAGAACATAATATTACCCTAATTTGGGTTGCACAAAAATGGGTTGAGATTGTGTCCAATTTCGATTGGAACGCACAACGATACAAAGTCGAATTTTATTTAGAAATTAAATAAATGTCCGCGACGAATATTGTGCGGCTAAAATGAAGCATAAGAGAGCATAATTATGAGTTACAAAAAGGTCAGAATGGAAGGCGGGCACGTCTAGGGCAAGGTTGTGAAATTTGTTGGAAGGCAAAAGATAGGGTAGCGCTCTAAATATCGAAGCAACGGTAAGGCGCAACAATTAAATAAAATTATGGTAATCAATTAAAATCCCAATAATTAAATTCTAAATGAGCAAATTAAATACAAAATCCTATAATTCGGTCAGGTGTTCATCTAGTGGGCCTCTAGGTCAAGTCTACCAGCCCAAACATTAATGAACACTGTATATATATATATAATATATTTAAATACATATCTCATACAATTACTTAAATTAAATACACATATCATGAAATCATTTAATATAACTACCACAATATTAATAATATATAAAAATTTGAAAATACCCCTGTTTTAAAATGTGGTAGTGATATACGAACTCTAATATATGGAAACCATATACACACGTACGCTGTAAATGAATATCCAATCCACCAGCGGTAATATACTATCTCAACAAGTCACACGCAATCTATTTCTCATCCACAACACAAATAATAGATAAATGGGAAATAATAACTGAATATCAAAGATGAGTATCAAAGTATGATAGTCGGATGGAAACAAATCCACTACAAATCGGCTATACTAAAAACTACTAAAAGAGAGAAGAGAATCAACTCTAATATAAGATAAATGTCTCTAAAAGAATAGCAACAAAATCTCTAAACAACGACAATGAATTAAAGATACTCCGAAGGTAAGACCTCCTCAGTCTGATAAGCAGCGTCAGGTCCAGGTCCATACCCCTGTGGGTACTCCTGTCCGTCTATATCTGGAAAGGGACCAGGTCCTCAGAGAGACGTAACAAGATACATATAAACATACTAATAAAGTACTGAAAAGTAACATCCAATGGATCGCCTAACCATCTATGTGAATGCAGTTTGATAACAACTTTCCACCAAGTGGGCTATCTGGCTAAAATGGGATTTGCATGGTTGTCTTGGAGATCCAGGGGCCTAAAAATTATGTCGTCTTTTGAACGCCAGAGGCCGCCTGATAATATATAATATATAGTGGTTATCATGACTGTGCATCTCCGGCGGAGCGTACGGGTTACACAAGGAAAGTACAACGGAGCCCAAATGCCTTACTTGTTGTTCTCCCCACCCAATGCTCTAAGCATGTCACATCCATGAAATGATAAAACCTCTAAATAACTGCCAGGTCTACTAGCATGCAAAGTTTCTATCGGCAGTTATCCCTATCCGTCGCATGACCTATACGTACCAGTGGCTAGCCGAGTACGAAAGTCCGTGTCCTACATGTGACTCACACTCGTGTAAGAATAGTGTCATGGCCAATAAAACATAAAATATCTCATGATAATGGGGTGGTCTCATAAAGTAGGTCCAAAGCATATACATAAATAAAAATAGAATACGACGACACCGTCGTTGCACCCAAGTTTCCTTGGACGCGCAATTTATATAACAGTTAAAATATATAAATTAAAACAAGCAGAAATAAGACATGCATGCAACATATGGAATGTAAATAATAGTACAATGACAATGTATACTTGCCTGGCAAGAAATCTGTATAGTGTAAGCGTCC
Organism: Iris macrosiphon; assembly: GCA_036927795.1. NCBI lineage: Eukaryota > Viridiplantae > Streptophyta > Magnoliopsida > Asparagales > Iridaceae > Iris > Iris macrosiphon. Next base: position 92,074,806 of record JAYESA010000011.1, on the reverse strand, counting down.
AAATGTCAAGGACACGGGATCCGAAACTAAGGCCTTCGAACAAACGTCTCCGGATGCTGAAATAGACATCGCCAATATTTTCAAAATCAGCGAGATAGCTAGAAAATACTACCCTTTCGTCCAATTTGGACACAAAGGAAAAAAGATAATTTCGGGTCAAAGTCGGGTCCACGTGTGGCCCACTTTGCACCGAAAAGCGAGCCAAGGGTAACGGTCTCTAAATGGGACAAATTATAGGTCAAACAAACTTTAAATATCAGTACAAACTCAACGGTATATCCAAATATGAATTCCGGTGAGCCGAACACAATTTTGCCCAAAAAGTCAACCATGGGGCCCGCCATTAGGCGACTTGGTCAACTGTCTCAGAATTGCGTAAAAATTGGGTCACAGGACCAGCACGATACCACGAGTCTAGTGTCACAAGTTTTGCCGCATTCTGACGAGCGTGCACTAAATGGCGCAGGGTTTTGTAAAAGTCGCGATACGGGGATTTTTTTGCGGATACGGGCTAATTCGGACGCGCACATGCGTCCAAATCAGTTTCTGCGAAAGCCCACATGTCTGGGTATACCGTGCGTGCCTTTCGGTATACTTGGTATACGACGGGGCATTCCCGTTTGGCGTGGTGCGCTCCGTATCTCAAATTCTAGAAGTTTGAAAAAGTATGTTTTTGGTATTTTCAATCTGATTTTATTCAACATACAACAACAAATAAAATATTGTATTTGACAGGAATTAATCTCGGTTAGGTGGTCTTCGCATACCAAAAATAAAAAGTAGATTCGGATCTCTGTGATGGGAGATATGAGTCCTTAAACATGGACGGTTACCGTAGTTTTCTGCGATCTAAAAGTTGTCGTTTTTCGCCAACTTGGTCGCTATTTTTGCCTAGGGTTACGTGCTGTTCGAGTTAAACTAATATACAGAGATGGGAGGGGGATAGATCGTGAACGTACCGGTGAAGACGGGGTCAAGTTTGGTCGAGCGATGGCACGGGAAATGAGTCATGAACAGGGGTACATCACTGTTCAAACTGTTGTCGCGGTGCGCGTGGTTGAGGCGGTTGCGGGGTCACTCCGGTGCTGCGGGCGGCTATTTCGGCGAACGACGGCGGTGCTCAGGGTCGGCAGTGGTCGCAAGGGGGTCAAAGATTTTGAGTAGGGCTTTTAGGGTTAGGGTTTTGGAAGGTGTTCATGATGTATATATATATATAGCCGCAGGAGGAAACAGAGCTGCGCGGGGTTGGTTTGCAACCACTGCTGCTGCTTAGTCTAACGGGTGCGGGTAGTCATAGCGGGTTAGGTAGGGCTTAATGGGTAGGTTTAAGTAAGGGTTGCGGGTTCTGATTTATAATCTAATTATCACGCCCCAGTCCCAAAATTCCGAGGGACCGAACACGTGGCAATGGCCAGCAGCACACACCGATGGACAAACCCAATTTAATGGATCCATCGGGGCATACTTAAGCTGTAATACAACAATAAGGGTCTAGATATACTAATCTCATCCACATAAATGAATACAACAATATCAGAATCATAAAGCAAGATCAATCTCAATATAATATAAACTCGGGGAAATAACCCGATAATGAGTCTGATACATCTGTCAAGATATAAGAATAAAGATAACTACAGCCAATACTGAGTATGGAACAGTAGATACTCAGAAGATACCCTCGATGATCACTCATCTACTGGATCTGGTACTGCTCCAGTGTCTGCTCCTGATAATGCTCCTATCCTGTATACCTCAGGGTCGATCTCGTCTGCTGATCCTGGGGACATAATCCGGATCCAGGTCCCCAGGGGACATAGCAAGGTACAGATAATACAAGCCAAAATGCAGTATAATAGTAAATGAAATAAATAGGGTAAACTATATAACCATCTACATGAAATACAGTTTGAGAGCATCACTAAACTCAGGCTGAGACCACTACAAGCTCTGTGTCTGGGAGCCGGTAGCAGTTTTTACTATATGTTTTACTATGTGTTTACTATGTTTTATATATATATAACCTCAGCCTGTAGCCTGTGTCTCTCCCCACCCAATGTAATCACACGTCTCATGTCCACGATGTCTCATGTCCATGTCACGCACGATCATATCTAATGCAGCAAGTCATCTAATATCTATAAATATAATGTCTATGTCATAAAACCTGTATCCTATACAGAATCATCATGAATATTTCAGGAAGATTCTGTCTCATGAATAGTGTCAAGTGTCCTGGGTTATAGTGTACTTGATGAGACAAGTACGAGAATGTAAAGGGTCACGCATGTCTATCTCTAAGTGACGTTACACAACTCCGCGTACGGTGTTGGCACCCGACTATTAATTGGACGCTAAGTAAATCACACGGTCCTAGGTCAAGCATGAACAACAATATAAATATAGTCAAAGAAATAATAACAAGAACTGCAAGTTTTGGCAAGGTACACTTGCCTGGGGTTCTGGCTCCAACTGTAGCTCTGATCTCAGTGTAATTTGCAGGTACTACTCCGGTTGCTGAAATAAACATCACCATCAGTCTCAGAAAATATCAAATAGCTAGAAATGCCTGTCCTTAAGTCCAATTTGGATACAGGGGCCAAAATGACAGTTTCTGGTCAAAGCGGGGTCCACATGTGGGCCGCTTTGCACCGAAAAACATGTTAGGGTCAAAGGTCTCCAAATTCGTCAAACTTAGTGTCAACAAGTTAGGAACGATGATACGAACCCAACGGAACTTCCAGAATTGGATTCCGATGAGCCGATCACAAAATTGCCCGTCGAGTGGAGCCTATGGGGGCCCACGATACGCGATTTTGTCAATGTTCTCAGAATTAAACCAAACTTGGGTCACAGGACCAGCGTATTTCTACGAGTCCGATGGCGCAAGTTTCGTCTCGATCCGACGTGTGTACACCAAGTTATAACATATTTCAGAATAGGCGGATACGGGGCGTTGTCGGCGGATACGCGTTGATTCCGGTGTGCACGCACATCCAAATCAACTTCTGCAAAATCCCACACGTCCATATCAATGATGCGCATATTTCGGTAAAGATCGCGTGCGACCAAGTCGTCCCGTTTGGCGGGACGCACTCAGTTCCGGGGTGAACCGGGGCGTTGGTTTTCCTGTTTTTAGATTGCAGTTCCTGATCACCACAGGACGCGACGCACCGAGCGGGTTGCACGGGCATCGAGGGGGCTATACGGTCTATGCGACACAACTGACGGAATCGAAAATGGGGCAACGAGGAGAGAGAAAATGCTACCTGAATAGGGCTCCGTGAATCTGACTTTCACGTGTCCGAGTGTCTGTTTCGTGTCCTGTCTCCAGGCTGAGTCGTGTACAGTCTAGGGTTAGGGTTAGGGCTAGATGCTGGGACGCCGTGGCTGGCCGGAGGAGGGCGGAGCGGGGACTGTCAGCTGCTGGCTGGGGTCGTCGACGATGAGGCGACTTAGGCGAAGGGTTCGTCGGCGGGAGAGGGGAGGAGATGAGCGGGTGTGGAGTTGACGGCGTAGGGCAGCGGGTGGTGGCGGTTTCGAGGCGGGGCTGGGCGGAGAGCGAGGCGGAGACTGGCGGCTAGGGGTCTGGGTCGAGCGGAGCAGAGCGTGGCTAGGCGGAGGAGTTGGATGCAGCGCCGGAGTCGGGTGGCTGGGAGGTCTGGGGAGTCGGGGACGAAGCCGAGGGCTAGGGCGTCGGTGGCTGCGGCTAAGGAGGGAGGAGGGTGATAGCGGGGCTCGGGGCTTAGGGGGGAGAGGGGCGCTGCTGGTCGGAGTTCAGGCAGTCGGGGTCGAGGGGTTAGGCGGAGGAAGTCTGGGGAAGGAGATGGAACGGGAGGTGGTGATGGTCGGCTGCGGGGGGGGGGGGGCTTCGAGTCGGCGGACAGCGCGGAGGGGAGTTCGTCGGAGCTAGGGCAGAGCGAGGAGGTGGGGAGGTCTAGGGTTCCGGCGGGTATGGGTATTTATAGGGAGCCGCCGGCTGGAACAGTAGATTTCGGGTAGAATTAGGATTAGGGTTCAGTTTTTGATTTCGAGTTTGGTTTAGGTCGGGTCAACGGGTAGCGGGTTAGACCCGGATTCGTTAAGGTTTAAGTGCGGGTACGGGTTGTCGGGTTTCGGGTCGGGTTTAGATCCGACCCGATCCGATAAGTCTGGGTTCGGTTCAGCTGAACCGGGTCTGGGTTGGTTTGGGTTGGTTTGGTTCAATTGAACCGGGTTTATTTTAGGGATTTTAATTCGGTTCAATTATACAATAGTTTTTAGGGCTTTAAAAATGATTCCGGAGTCCAATAAATTCACAGAAAATTACCCTATGTCCAGTTTTCTATTTTACACCATAAAATATTATTTCCATAATATTTTAGTATCAATTAATATCATTTAAAAATCCTTTAATCACAAAATACCTTAGTTTTAATTTCAAAAAAATCCCAAAAAATTACAGAAAATGGTGAAAAATCTAAATTACAAATTCTTGAAAAATTAGGGGGCTTACAATCTACCCAACTTATAAAAATTTCGTCCTCGAAATTAAAATAGGGTAGGGTCTAAAGAATTCTCTCAAGTGAACGTTGTGGTCTCTACCCAACTTAGAATTTACCCATCTATCATCTAAGGCTATACATCTAAGAAAGCTATGCCCCAAATTATGTTATTGAATCCTCAAGATTTTTAACACCAACATATCACCTATGATATTCCCTTAATCCTTTGTAAAAGGGTCATCAACAATACGACCGGCTTGTGGGGTAAATCTAGTACTGTCTATATATCAAACTTATACCAAGCACGAGGTTTCGTCTTTCCGAAATAAGGGAAGACGGAGATCAATAATAAAGAGTTCAGGAGTGAGGTAATAGAATAGAAGTATCGGGATCAAAGGCGTTTAAAGAATTCAAATAGGAATTGTCAGAGCAGTTGTGGATTGAAATCCTATTTTGATAATCTTTTGTTCGCATGCTCGTACTAGTACAGTTATGTAACAGATACGATGTGCTCAGACATATCTAGAGGGCAAGTACACTAGTCAACTATATATCTCAATCCACGTAAAGTAGTCGTGCGAAGAGCGAACCAAAATGCACTAAGGTTGATCAGACCGTAATACATTGATTCTGAATAGACAATTGTATTAGTGTACATGTCCACTAATACATATGTCATAAACAAGCTCGATAAAGAATAAGCTTGCAAAACTAGGCTACAGAATAGCAGCATAAGTCAAGTACAGCAAATTTAAGTACGCTAGATGATGATGAAAGGAGGTACAAATTAATCAAGTTCATAAAACAAAAACAAACAAGCAACCATAATAATAACAGACTCTACAATCTCTACAGTTATCATACAACCTCCTTGTTTAAGTCGCTGGTCGACCAAATAGGGGCAAGGACCTCTAAATTCTATTGTCTGAATAACTACTGTCTTCTTATGCAAGTCTAAAGTTGTGTCATCCTAGTTTACTTCATCAATGGGTCAATAGGGCTAGGTGGTATTATGTTGTGAGGCATACTACCCAACTTAAAATAATAAACTAATACTGAAATCGTCTTAAGGATACCGTGGAAACTCTTGTTAAGGTCTACGAGAAGGGGTTTTGGTACTTATTAGGGTATCCTCCTATATTACTTAGGTCATGGTCGTCTTAAGCCTTAGTCTTAGTGCTTATAGAACAAGTGTTGATAGTGAGGATAGAAGAAGAGTTACTGGCCGTCAAGGGTAAGGGATCTAACTTGTATCGAGGTGGGGGCACTAATTACGCGACTTAAAGCTAAGGGGTAATCATTAGGTCATAATCTACAATATTAACTTAAACTATCAAGTTCTAATTACCAATCACGTAGTAAAATTTAGAGTAACAACCAAAATAAACAATAAGAGATGCACGGGAATCAAGGCAGGATGCAAGTCAAGAAATTAATTTGAATCCGATATAGATGTCAAGAACGATTCAAGCAAGTGGATGAGATCCAAAACTTATCCTATTCTTATCGCAGGCTTGCTCGGTCCTTAAGTTAAAACCGAACAATTTAGTCGTTGACCTGCATGGGCCACCACAAAAACCATGTCATGCCCCAGTCCCAAAATACCGAGGGACCGAACACGTGGCAATGGCCAGCAGCACACACCGATGGACAAACCCAATTTAATGGATCCATCGGGGCGTACTTAAGCTGTAATACAACAATAAGGGTCTAGATATACTAATCTCATCCACAGAAATGAATACAATAATATCAGAATCATAAAGCAAGATCAATCTCAATATAATATAAACTCGGGGAAATAACCCGATAATGAGTCTGATACATCTGTCAAGATACAAGAATAAAGATAACTACAGCAAATACTGAGTAAGGAACAGTAGATACTCAATAGATACCCTCGATGATCACTCGTCTACTGGATCTGGTACTGCTCCAGTGCCTGCTCCTGATAATGCTCTTGTCCTGTATACCTCAGGGTCGATCTCGTCTGCTGATCCTGGGGACATAATCCAGATCCAGGTCCTCTGGGGACATAGCAAGGTACAGATAATACAAACCAAAATGCAGTATAATAGTAAATAAAATAAATAGGATAAACTATATAACCATCTACATGAAATACAGTTTGAGAGCATCACTAAACTCAGGCTGAGACCACTACAAGCTCTGTGTCTGGGAGCCGGTAGCAGTGTTTACTATATGTTTTACTATGTGTTTACTATGTTTTATATATATATAAACTCAGCCTGTAGCCTGTGTGTCTCTTCCCACCCAATGTAATCACACGTCTCATGTCCACGATGTCTCATATCCATGTCACGCACGATCATATCTAATGCAACAAGTCATCTAATATCTATGAATATAATGTCTATGTCATAAAACCTGTATCCTACACAGAATCACCATGAATATCTTAGGAAGATTCTGTCTCATAAATAGTGTCAAGTATCCTGGGTTATAGTATACTTGATAAGACAAGTACGAGAATGTAAAGGGTCACGAATGTCCATCTCTAAGTGACGTTACACAACTCCGCGTACGGTGTTGGCACCCGACTATTAATCGGACGCTAAGTAAGTCACACGGTCCTAGGTCAAGCATGCATAACAATATAAATATAGTCAAAGGAATAATAACAAGAACTGCAAGTTTTGGCAAGGTACACTTGCCTGGGGTTCTGGCTCCAACTGTAGCTCTGATCTCAGTGTGATTTGCAGGTACTACTCCGGTTGCTGAAATAAACATCACCATCAGTCTCAGAAAATATCAAATAGCTGGAAACGCCTGTCCTTAAGTCCAATTTGGACACAGGGGCCAAAATGACAGTTTCTGGTCAAAGTGGGGTCCACATGTAGGCCGCTTTGCACCGAAAAACATGTCAGGGTCAAAGGTCTCCAAATTCGTTAAACTTAGTGTCAACAAGTTAGGAACGATGATACGAACCCAACGGAACTTCCAGAATTGGATTCCGATGAGCCGATCACAAAATTGCCCGTCGAGTGGAGCCTATGGGGCCCACGATACGCGATTTTGTCAACGTTCTCAGAATCGAACCAAACTTGGGTCACACGACCAGCGTATTGCTACTAGTCCGATGGCACAAGTTTTGTCTCGATCCGACATATGTACACCAAGTTATAACGTGTTCCAGAATAGGCAGATACGAGGCGTTGTCGGCGGATACGCGTTGATTCCGGTGTGCACGCACATCCAAATCAACTTCTGTGAAATTCCACACGTTCGTATCAACGACGAGCATGTTTCGGTAAAGACCGCGTGCGACCAGGTCGTCCCATTTGGCGGGGCGCACTCAGTTCCGGGGTGAACTGGGGCGTTGGTTTTCCTATTTTTGGATCGCGGTTCGCGATCACCACAGGATGCGACGCACCGAGCGGGTTGTACGGGCATCGATGGGGTTATACAGTCTACGCGACACAACTGACGGAATCAAAAATGGGGCAACGAGGAGAGAGGAAACGCTACCTGAACAGGGCTCCGTGAATCTGACTTTCACGTGTCCGAGTGTCTGTTTCGTGTCTTGTCTCCAGGCTGAGTCGTGTCCAGTCTAGGGTTAGGGTTAGGGCTCGATGTTGGGACGTCGTGGCTGGCCGGAGGAGGGCGGAGCGGGGACTGTCAACTGCTGGCTGGGGTCATCGGCGGCGAGGCAACTCAGGCGGAGGGTTCGTCGGCGGGAGAGGGGAGGAGATGAGCGGGTGTGGAGTTGACGGCGCAGGGCAGCGGGTGGTGGCGGTTTCGAGGCGAGGCTGGGCGGAGAGCGAGGCGGAGACGGGCGGCTAGGGGTCTGGGTCGAGCGGGGCAGAGCGTGGCTAGGCGGAGGAGTTGGATGCAGCGCCGGAGTCGGGTGGCTGGGAGGTCTGGGGAGTCGGGGACGAAGCCGAGGGCTAGGGCGTCGGTAGCTGCAACTGAGGAGGGAGGAGGGTGATGGCGGGGCTTAGGGGGGAGAGGGGCGCTGCTGGTCGGGGTTCAGGCAATCGGGGTCGAGGGGTTAGGCGGAGGAAGTCTGGGGAAGGAGATGGAACGGGAGGTGGTGATGGTCGGCTGCGGGGGGGGGGGGCTTTGAGTCGGCAGACAACGCGGAGGGGAGTTCGTCGGAGCTAGGGCGGAGCAAGGAGGTGGGGAGGTCTAGGGTTCCGGCGGGTGTGGGTATTTATAGGGAGCCGCCGGCCGGAACAGTAAATTTCGGGTAGAATTAGGATTAGGGTTCAGTTTCGGATTTCGGGTTTGGGTTAGGTCGGGTCAACGTGTAGCGGGTTAGACCCATATTCGTTAAGGTTTAAGTGCGGGTACGGGTTGTCGGGTTTCGGGTCGGGTTTAGATCCGACCCGATCCGATAAGTCTGGGTTCGGTTCAGCTGAACCGGGTCTGGGTTGGTTTGGGTTGGTTTGGTTCAATTGAACCGGGTTTATTTTATGGGTTTTAATTCGGTTCAATTATACAATAGTTTTTAGGGCTTTAAAAATGATTCCGGAGTCCAATAAATTCACAAAAAATTACCTTATGTCCGGTTTTTTATTTTACACCATAAAATATTATTTTCATAATATTTCAATATTATTTAATATCATTTAAAAATCCTTTAATCATAAAATACCTTAGTTTTAATTTCAAAAATATCCCAGAAAATTACAGAAAATGGTAAAAAATCCAAATTACAAATTCTTGAAAAATCAGGGGGCTTACACTAATTTCTTTTTCTTTTATTCCTTTTCATTTCTATTCTTTTCTATTTCTTTTTTTATTCTTTTTCTTCTATTATTCGTTTTAATAACTCTCTCTCTCTCTCTCTCTCTCTCTCTCTCTATATATATATATATATATATATATATATATATATATATATATATATATATATATAGAAAACTCTAGAAATTTTGTTAGTGCATATCATTATCAACTGTCCACAAGGTCTCATACATATAAATAATTAAGGAAAATTTATAATTGCTCCATAAATTCCCTATTGCACAAATACCTAAAAATAAAAAATCTCATAAATTCTATCTCTACTAATGAGCTAATAAATACTATAATTCAATTAAATAATTAATTAAAATTAATTAATACGGTTTTTAGAATTAGGATTTTTACACCTAAGGGATTTGCTTTATCCCTTATTAAGGCTTTGAGTTCACTTGGGTCTAGTTGTGTAGGTATTGGTTTAGTTTGAGTTCAAGTGCACAAGAAGTTTCACTAACGGTACTTCTATTAAGTCGTTTGTTGCGTTATTGGGTTGTTGTGCATGTGCGAGAGTTTAAGTGTATATATATATATATATATATATATATATATATATATATATATATATATATATATATATATATATATATAATGGGAGATGAGTGTGGGGTAGTGTACATGTCTCATGAGAATTGGTTTGAGAGCCCGAGTAGGATATTTGGGTTCGGTTTGGTTCAACTAGCCAAATAAGGATAGTTTTACAAAGTCAATGGTTGTAGATGTTTGTCAATATTTTTGGAGCATAGGAGATATAAATTAATGCAACACCCATATCCCAAATATACTAGGTACAATTAATAATATGAATTCGGTTGGAAGAAAAAATGTCGTGCATTGCTCAAAATATCCAAGCCATGGCAAAGTGTCATATATATTAAAATTGATTTTAGAAATTAATTTTTTAAATCTATCTAATGAAACAAAATAATAAAAATAATTATAAATTACCAAATTATCCATATTCCAAAATGAAGGGGCTTATACACCACGTTGTGCATGCGGCTTGGCTATTTTATTTGGAATATTTCTTCCTGCTATGTGGTTGGTCTTGAAAATTTCTTGTAATTGATCCTAAGGAAGAATGTACCTAGTAATCCGACCTTGTGCTAGACATGACCATTTCATAAGTGACTAACCTATCACGCCCCAGTCCCAAAATACGTAGAACTAGGACACGTAAGCATGCCAACCGCCTGTATATGACAACTCCAATATATGAAAACCATAACTCATGCGTACGCTGTAATATGAATGATAAATCCACAAGTGGTATAAACTATCTCAAGTAACACGCATAATCTAAATCTCATCCACAAAAATCAAATATAAATAAATAACCAATATCTATGAAACTAGATCTCAATATAAAGTATCTAAGAAGATAGTCGGATGAAAACAAATCCACTGCCGAACTAGAATATAAAAACAAACACAATAATATAAGTACATCACTAATAATCACGAGGCTCGAAGGGAAGACCTCCTCGAAAATATAAGTAACCAGTCTGGATCTGCGCTCCTGCGAATACTCATGAACATCTACACCTGGCAAGGGACCAGGTCCTCAGAGGGACATAACAAGATACATAGAAGCATGCCAATAAAGTACTGAAATAAATATCTAATGGGTTGCCTAACCGTCTAAGTAAATGCAGTTTGAGAACAACTTTCCAACATGTGGGCTATCTGGCCATAAAATAGGATTGGCATGACTCTCTCGGAGAATCAGGGGCCTCAAAGCATGTCGTCTTTTGAACGCCAGAGGCCGCCTGTAATATATGGGGTCATCACCACCCGTCGCTCCGGCGGAGCATCATGGCGAACAAAAGGAAAGTGCAAAGGAGCTCAAACGCCTTACTTGTTGTTCTCTCCACCCCATGCTCTAAGCATGTCACATCCATGACACAATAATACCTCTAATAACTGCCAAGTCTACTAGCATGCAAAGTTTCTAATATCAGTTATCCCTAACACACGGCCCACACGTACAGGAGGCCAGACCTGTCACGCAGTCCGTGATCTATATGAGACTCACACTCGTGTAACAACTGTGTCATAGCCAATGAAACCTAATGATGCTTCATGATAATGGGGCGGTCTCATAAACAAGGTCAATGCATATACATAATAAAAATAGATCATGACGACACCGTCGTTGCACCCAAGTTTTCTTGTACGCTCATTTTATATAGTAGTTAAAATATATGAACTAAAGACAAAAAATAAAGATGCATGCAACATATGGAATATGAATAACAGTACATTGGTAAGGTATACTTGCCTGGCAAGAGAGCTGCAAAATGTAACGTCCAGATGTCAAATACCAAGAGTTAGAAACTACGACCTCAGAATGAACGTCTCCGGATTCTGAAATAAACATCACCAACATTCCCAGAATAAGCGAGATAGCTAGAAAGTACTACCCTTTCGTCCAATTTGGACATAGGAGAAAAATGGTAATTTCGGGTCAAAGTGGGGTCTACGTGTGGCCCACTTTGCACCGAAAAGCGTGCCAAGGGTAATGGTCTCTAAATGGGATAGATTATAGGTCAAACAAACTCTAAATGTCAGTACGAACTCAGCGGTATGTCCAAATATGGATTTCGATGAGCCGAACACAATTTTACCCGAAAAGTCAACCGTGGGGCCCGCCAATAGGTGACTTGGTCAAATATCTCAGAATCGCATGAAAATTGGGTCACAGGACCAACGCAATACCACGAGTCCAGTGGCACAAGTTTTGTCTTATTCTGACTAGCGTACACTAAATGGCGCAGAGTTTTGCAAAAGTAGCGATACGGGACTTTTTGCGGATACGGGCTGATTTTGACGCGCACAAGCGTCCGAATCAGTTTTTGCGAAAGCCCATACGTCTGGATATACCGCGTGCGCCTTTTGGTGTACTTGGTACATGACGGGGCGGTCCCGTTTGGCAGGGCGCGCTCCGTATCGCAATTTCTGGAAGTTAGAAAAAATAGGTTTTCGGGATTTTTAACTTAGTTTAATTCTACATACAGCAACAAATAAAATATTGTATTTGACAGGAATTAATCTCGGTTAGGTGGTCTCCGCATACCAAAAAGAAAAACTAAATTCAGATATCTGTGGTGGGAGATACGAGTCCTTAAACATGGGTGGTTATCGCAGTTTTTTGCGATCCTAAAGTTATCATTTTTTGCCAACTTGGTCGCTATTTTCGCCTAGGGTTACGCATTGTTCGAGGTAAACTAATATACAGAGATGGAAGAGGGATAGGTCGTGAACATACCGGTGAAGATGGGTCTAGTTTGGTTGGGCGATGGCACGGGAATCGGGACGTGAACAGGGGTATGTTGTTCAGTATTCACTGTGTATTCTGGTCGCGGCGCGGTTGACGCAGTCGGCTGTGTGGCTACTCCGGGGACTGGCGGCTGCGGACCCGGTGGCTGGCTCTGGGTCGGCGCTCTGGTCGAGTGGGTGGAAGGGATTTTAGGGTTAGGGTTTTGGGATGAGTTATTATATATATATATATATATATATATATGTAGCGGGGGGTCGGTCGAACACTGCGGGTCGCGGGGGGGAATCGCAGCTGCTGCTGCTGATTCTTAGCAACGCGGGTGCGGGTAGCTAAGCGGGTTAGGGTAGGAATTTAATTGGGAAGGGTAGAATATGGGTTTTGGGTTTAAAACCATTAAGATTTTATTTTCTTTTTCCTTATTCTTTTTCTTATTCCTTTTTCATTTCTTTTTTCTTTCTTTCTTTTCTAATTCTTCTATTATTTCTTATAATAAACCATATATATATATATATATATATATATATATATATATATATATATATATATATATAAAACTTTAGAAATTTTGTTAGTGCATACCATTAAGCTATCAACTGCCCACACGGTCTCCTACATGTAAATAATTAAGGAAAAATTATAATTGCTCCATAAATCCTCTATTACACAAACACCTAAAAATAAAAATCTCATAATTTTTATTTCTTCTAATTAGCTAATAAATACTATAAATCAATTAAAGAAATAATTAAAAAGATTAATATGGTTTTTGAAATTAGGGGTTTTATATTCTACCCAACTTATAAAAATTTTGTCCTCGAAATTAAAACAGGGTAGGGTTTGTCTATCTAATCTCACTTGATCACAATCTAAAGAATTTACCTCAAGTTTAACAATGTAGTTTCTACCCAACTTATAATTTATCCATCTATCACAATAGGCTATACATCTAAGAAAACTATTCCTCAAATTCTTTAATCATGCTATTCAATCCTCAGAAGTTTTAACACCAACATAGTGCCTATGATATGCCCTTAATTACGAAAAATAATCACCAAGTAATGGGATTGGCCCATGGGGTATATCTAGTATTATCTGCATATCAAACTTATACCAAGCACGAACGTTCGTCTTTCCGAAATAGGGGAAGACGGAAAACAATAATAAAGAGTTCAAGGGGGAGGTAATAGAATACATGTATGGAGATCAAGGCGTTTAGATAATTCAAAGGAAATTGTCAAGGCATGTGTGGATTGAAATCCTATTTGGTAAATTCTTATTCGCATGCTCGTATCAGTATAGTTATATAATTGATACGATATGCTCAGACACGTCTAGGGGTAAGTATTTTCGTCTACTAGTCGACTATATATCTTAACCCATATAAAGTAGACATGCGAAGAGCGAACCAAGTGCACTAAGGTTAGCTAGACCTTAATAAACCGATTCTGATTTAGATAATGTATTAGTGTAGCACTCCAATAATACATGTTTCATAAACAAGCTCGATAAGGAATAAGCTTGCAAAACTAGGCTATAATAGCATCATAAGTTAAGGTAGTACAACAAATATAAGTACGCTAGATTGTGATGAAAGAAGGTACAAAATAATTCAAGTTCACAAAAAAGATAATACTCTATAATATCTACAGTTGTCATACTAACTCCTTTTCTAAGTCGTTAGTCGACCAAATAGGGTATGGGCCTTTAAGTTCTTACAGTCTGAATAAACACTATCGTCTTATGCTAGCATACAAGTAATATCATTCAGTTATACTTCATTAATAGGTCGAAAGGAATATGTGATACTAGGTTATGAGGCATACTACCAAACTTACAACAAATAAACTAATACCATACTGCCTTAAGGATAAAGTAGAAACTCCTGTTTAAGGGTTACGAGGAAAGGTCTTGGTACTTATTAGGGTATCCTATTGCATTATATATGTAATTTTCATCTTAAGTCTTAATCATAGTGCTTATAAAACAAGTGTCAATAGTAAGAATGGAAAATTTACTGGCATTCAAGGGAAAAGGGAATATAACTCGTATCGAGGTGTGGTACAAGTTAGGCGATTTAAAACTAAAGGATAATCATCAGGTCACAATCTACAAGAATAACTTAAAAACTATCAAGTTCTAATTATCAAGCACAGAAATTTAAAATTCAAGATTAATAAACTATAATCCTAGCAATCTATATATCTATCGTAAAAGAATATACTTGGCCTACAATCAGAAATGTCAGGTGGCACGAGTTGAAAGAAAGAAGAGAAAAGCATAATCAGTCGTCGCACAAATGGCGAGCGCTAAGTTTTTAGAGGAACAAGATAAAAGTTAAAATAGAGGGACTCTAGATAACATCATGGTTTCTTAAGGGAAGGTGGCATACTAGTCTCTATGTTCGAGGTATGATCAAGGGAATTGTTATATTCATTCCTCTTGGCTTCCTAAGATATTTGTTCTACTAATATCAAGACAAGAATCTAAATTTAAAGTCCTCTAATACTATCTCACTATGAAAGTTAGGTTTAGTCCTAATGTTCGATCTTGGATTTCTATTGGTTCCTCAATACTAGGGTCAAACAATATGGTCAAATTTCTAACTAACCCTAGTAGTGTCTATACTACTCTCAAATTATTCATAAATATATCAAGGGATAATGATAAACCAATCTACAGGTAAGGTATGCTAGGGTTCATTAGGTAGTAAGGAATGCTAGGGTTTTTTAAGTATTCTAACTTAGTGATGTGTTAATATTCTAGTGGTATTTTTCTTAGGAATATTACCCTAATTATCATCCTAACAACAAGGATTCCTATATCCTAGCAGAAGGCTATACTCAAGAAACTATTAGGAAATTACATGAATCAAGAAGGATGCAATTAATTAAATAGAATGGACTGGAAGAAAGATGAGTCATAGTCAAATGTGGATGAGATCCTATACTCTAATCCTATTTGCAGGCTTACTCGGTACAACAATGTAACCGAGACAATATGTTCTCGACCTGCATGGGCCACCACTAAAAATATGTCATGCCCCAGTCCCAAAATACATAGGACTAGGGCACGTAAGCATGCCAGCCGCATGTATATGGCAACTCCAATATATGGAAACCATAACACATGCGTACGCTGTAATATGAATGATAAATCCACAAGTGGTATAAACTATCTCAAGTCACAGGCATAATCTAAATCTCATCCATAGAAATCAAATATAAATAAATAACCAATATCTATGAAACTAGATCTCAATATAAAGTATCTAAGAAGATAGTCCGTTGGAAACAAATCCACTGCCGAAATAGAATATAAAAACAAACACAACAATATAAGTACATCACTAATAATCACGAGGCTCGAAGGGAAGACCTCCTCGAAAATATAAGTAACCAGTCCGAATCTGTGCTCTTGCGAATACTCATGAACATCTACACCTGGCAAGGGACCAGGTCCTCAGAGGGACATAACAAGATACATAGAAGCTTGCCACTAAAGTACTGAAATAAATATCCAATGGGTTGCCTAACCGTCTAAGTGAATGTAGTTTGAGAACAACTTTCCAACACGTGGGCTATATGGCCATAAAATGGGATTGGCATGACTCTCTCGGAGAATCAGGGGCCTCAAAGCATGTCGTCTTTTGAACGCCAGAGGCCGTCTGTAATATATGGGGTCATCACCACCCGTTGCTCCGGCGGAGCGTTCGGGCGAACAAAATAAAAGTGCAAAGGAGCCCAAACGCCTTACTTATTTTTCTTCCCACCCCATGCTCTAAGCATGTCACATCCATGACATGATAATACCTCTAATAACTGCCAAGTCTACTAGCATGCAAAGTTTCTAACAACAGTTATCCCTAACGCACGGCCGAAACGTACAAGAGGCCAGACCTGTCACGCAGTCCGTGATGTATATGAGACTCACACTCGTGTAACAGTTGTGTCACAGCCAATGAAACCTAATGATGCTTCATGATAATAGGGCGGTCTCATAAACAAGGTCAATGCATATACATAATAAAAATAGATCACGACGACAGCGTCATTGCACCCAAGTTTCCTTAGACGCGCATTTTATATAGCTGTTAAAATATATGAACTAAAGACAGAAAATAAAGATACATGAAACATATGGAATATGAATAACAGTACAATGGCAAGGTATACTTGCCTGGCAAGAGAGCTGCAAAGTGTAACGTCCAGATGTCAAACACCAAGAGTCAGAAACTACGGCCTCAGAATGAACGTCTCCGGATGCGGAAATAAACATCACTAACATTCCCAGAATAAGCGAGATAGCTAGAAAGCACTACCCTTTCGTCCAATTTGGACACAGGGGAAAAACGGTAATTTTGGGTCAAAGTAGGGTCCACGTGTGGCACACTTTGCACCGAAAAGCGTGCCAAGGGTAACGGTCTCTAAAATGGACAAATTATAGGTCAAACAAACTCTAAATGTCAGTACTAACTCAACGCTATATCCAAATATGGATTTCGGTGAGCCGAACACAATTTCGCCCAAAAAGTCAACCGTGGGGCCCGCCAATAGGCGACTTGGTCAACTGTCTCAGAATTACGTAAAAATTGGGTCACAGGACCAGCGTGATACCACGAGTCCAGTGGCATAAGTTTCATCACATTATGACGAGCATACACTAAATGGCACAGAGTTTTGCAAAAGTCACGATACGAGGAATTTTCGTGGATACGAGCTGATTTCGACGCGCACACGCGTCCGAATTAGTTTTAGCGAAAGCCCACACATCTAGATATATCGTGTGCGCCTTTCGGTGCACTTGATACACGACGGGGCAGTCCCGTTTGGAGGGGCGCGCTCCGTATCACAATTTTTGGAAGTTGGAAAAGTAGATTTTCGAAATTTTCAACTTAGTTTAATTCTACATACAGCAACAAATAAAATATTGTATTTGAGAGGAATTAATCTTGGTTAGGTGGTCTCCGCATACCAGAAAGAAAAACTAAATTCGGATCTCTGTGGTGGAAGATACGAGTCCTTAAACATGGGTGGTTACCGCAGTTTTCTGCGATCCAAAAGTTGTCATTTTTTGCCAACTTGGTCGCTATTTTTGCCTAGGGTTACGCGTTGTTCGAGGTAAACTAATATACAGAGATAATGGAAGGGGGATAGTTCATGAACATACTGGTGAAGACGGGGTCCAGTTTGGTCGGGCGATGGCACGAGAATCGGGGCATGAACAGGGGTACGCTGTTCAGTACTCGTTGTGTATTCCGATCGCGGTGCGGTTGATGCGGTCGGCTGTGCGGCTACTCCGGCGACTGACGGCGGTAAACGCGGTGGCTGGGTTTAGGTCGGCGCTCTGGTCGAGTGGGTAGAAGGGATTTTAGGGTTAGGGTTTTGGGATGAGTTATTATATAGTATATATATGTAGCGGGGGGTCGGTCGAACACTGCGGGTCGCGGGGGGGAATTGCAGCTGCTGCTGCTGATTCTTAGCAACGCGGGTGCGGGTAGCTAAGCGGGTTAGGGTAGGGATTAATTGGGTAGGGTAGAATATGGGTTTTGGGTTTAAAACCATTAAGATTTTCTTTTCTTTTTCTTTATTCTTTTTCTTATTCCTTTTTCATTTCTATTTCTTTCTTTCTTTTCTAATTCTTCTACTCCTTTTAATAATCCCTATATATATATATATATATATATATATATATAAAACTCTAGAAATTTTGTTAGTGCATACCATTAAGCTATCAACTGCCCACAGAGTCTCCTACATGTAAATAATTAAGAAAAGTTAATAATTGCTCCATAAATTCTCTATTGCACAAACACCTAAAAATAAAAATCCCATAATTTTTATTTCTTCTAATTAGCTAATAAATACTATAAATCAATTAAATAATTAATTAAAAAGATTAATACGGTTTTTAAAATTAGGAGTTTTACATAACCAGATATATGCATAACATGAGCTACGTGTCCCAATGTGATAAGGCTTTTATGACCAACTATAAGTTTGGTAATTCGATCCAATTTCTTGTATCTGTGCTGATACAATTTTTACGTGCTACGTGTACATGTGTTATAAGGTGCACTAAGGTGCGACCATATTATAATGTGCACTGAGATACGATATAACTTGCTACGTGTTATGAGATTACATGTTTCAGATTGTGCATCGAGAATGCTCCTATACTACACGACATATGATATAATTATATTTTGTCTCCAGCACGGGCATGGTATGTGGGTCAACTACCAAAGCGTTGATAGGACTTGTGTTGATTATTTTATCACGCTGGGGTGAATCCAAATTAAACTGCCAAGTGATAAAGTAGATTCGTATCTAGCGTGCCCATACTACGATATGACATATTGGAGGATTGATCATATGACCATGCCATGGGATTCCTAACATAACCATAGGACTAATTTAGGCAACTAAAATTGGTAGAGCATTGGGAAGGATAAAATCCCGAGATCATGCATATTAGCCACCTAAGACAACTGTCATGACGTACAAGGCTGACACCCATAGATATTGGTCATGTTCGCACTAGTGGACGACAATATCCAAATACTTATATTATATAATGTGCTCTATGTGATTCTAGCATGGTGGCTTTACGAGGGACCGGTTCATAATATACAATGTGCTCTACGATTACTATAGCTCGGTTAGCCCTGCTAAACAGCTCACGATATAAGAATTTTTTTATGTATCTATTCTGAGATAACTCAGACTCCACATAACAAGCTGTAGGATTGATTGGCCGATTTAAAAGAGTATGTGCTTGTAGTCTAGGGACATAAACTATTATGGTACGAATGTTTAACCCTTGTTCTTGTTTGGTTGCATGGTTGCGCCAATGTGTCACAATAGGTCATGTACCAAAGCTGCATATTATATTTATATCTTAGCTGGTATTATGGCATGTGTGTTCTGGATTATACTGATGTGTTGTATCTTTGTCGTATTCATAATTGGTGAGTCGTACCCTGTCCCAGCGTAGTACGATACCTCTTGTCCATGTTTGGTTGTAGAAGTATCCTACTGCTCCGATAAAAGGTCATACGCTTGCAGTTATAGCATGGATTCCTATTTTATGTACTTATTGGTTTTGCTTCATTCACTTGTGCTCCTTTGTGGTACTTGCTCTCGGGGCCTGACCCCGCTGCTTTTGTTTGGTCAGGTTTAGTAGCAGAGCCCGAGGATCCCATCCTGTATCTGACCGATGGCGAATACCAAGAGGATGTTCCCCAAAAAACTTGAGTGGGTTTCTTCTCCCCCACTATAAGTATTATTTTATATTATATTTTTGGCGTTTAGCCGACTATACTTGTTAGCCGGTTTATGACTATACTTGTTAGCCAGTTTATTTGGACATTAGTTCCTTTACATGATTGTATATTATTTAGATCGTAGCTGACTTACAATTATGTACTCTTGATATAGTACTAGTTTATCATTCTGGATAACTTGTTTCATGATCATTCTTATAGAGCGTCAGGGATGCCTAACTGCTTTATCTGACATGTTCATTCTTATTGGTTCTTGGTTGATGATTGAGACATAGATGTTCTTGACCCTAGGTGATTTGATTGTAATATGTACCCCCTTGTCTAAATACAGCCGTGACTGTCGTACGACGTTCTATACCTTGTACTGGAGAGCTGGCCATATCTGTCTCCGTATTCTGGTACTGGGATGTAACTCTTAACTTACTAAATATTGTAGTCATATTTAACTCTACATGAATCATAAGGATGTCCTAGAAGGGTATACTTAAAAGTGTTAATGAAGGATATTTGGAATCAAAATTGGAGTTTAACTCCAAGAACTTATAGCCTTATACATACATACAAGTAGCTTATATTTTATTTAGGGATATCTTAAGTTGATTGGAAAGTAGACTATACTTTCAACTACATACCTTGGATTTTTTAAATTTCAAAGAAACCATCTTTCCATCTTCCTAAGCAATTGTGTTGGTTTAGAATTGTTTTCCAATTATATACAAAGGTAATATCCTAAAGGATCAATACCTTACTAACATGTCCAAATTATGAACGTTTAATTATCATGTGTAGAATTTGAATCCTACGTTGGGTTATCATCTTAGTCCTAACCAATTATTTTTTTTGATGTGACTTAGCATTTATAAATAGCGGGTGTAAAATTAGTTAGCTTGCCAAGGTATGAAGAAAATGTTTTCTAATATATTTTCTTTATATATTATAAACTATGTGTGTTTTGGTGTTGAGATATTCCACCGAAGGGGTCGAAGAGCCTAGGAATGCTATAGAGGGTTGCTATGGGTATTGTTTATGAATTGTCAAAAAAAATTTGGAACTCGAAATACAAAGGAGATTCTACCAAAAAATTTAAGAATTTCGGAAGTTAACCAAATTTTTGATATTTAGAAATTATAGCTTATACTAGAACCCTAAATTCCTTGCTGTTGTCTCCCTTGGACACGTTGTTGTGGCCTTTACTGGCCCTACTATTAGTCCCTCTGCCGGAACATCTGTGTCTGCATTAATAATAGATGCTGAGCCACTGGTCGTGCTGCTACTGCTGGTCCTCTTTACTACACTGCTCCTAGTACTGCCAGTGCCAAAAACTGCTGGGCTAGCCCTCCTTGCCTCTGCATTATCGGGCAATTAAAAATCTTGTGGCTCGGATCACCACACCTTAGGCAAAGCCCATTTGCCGCTCTGCACACGTCTCTAGTATGGCCTCTCTTGCCTTAGTAGGTATAACCTACCGGTGCTCCCTGTTGTTTTTGCTGTTGTTGCTGCCTCGGCAGTTGCCGAGCTGGTATTGTCATTGTTGAAACTGACACCCTCTGCGGTATTGAATCATGGATATGAATGCCAGGTGATGGTGCTTACCACTACCAAAAAAAGTCAAATTAGCGACGTCTAAAAACGTCGCTAAATAACCAAAAATCGTCGCTAATTAGGTTTAGCGACGTAATTAGCGACGTTTTAAAGCAGTCGAAAAACACCAAGTCGCTAAAACGAAAAACGTCGATAAACGTCGCTATGCCGACATTTTTTAGCGACTTTAATGTGTCGCTAAATTTAGCGACGTTTTGCGACACCAAGTCACTAAATAGCGATGTTTAGAAAAGTCGCTAAACGTTGCGGATTAGCGACGTCTATCGCGACGTTACACCGACGTCTTTAATGACCTGGCTATACTGCCATGTCAGCAATTGGCGACGTTTAGTGACGTCATTAGCGACATCATTAGCGACGTCCTTAGCGATATTTTACAGCATCGCTAATTAGCGACGTATTTAGCGACGTAACTTAACGTCGCTAAACGTCGCTAAACATCGCTAAACGTCGCTAATAACGTCGCTAATTTAAAAAAAAAATAGTGTCCAGAAGCAAACATTGGTGATTCTCTGCAGTTTTATATCATCTTCATCATACACACCAACATGATTCAATCTAGTTAACTATATAATCCAATTAAATTAAAGACCACAAGAAGTATCAATCCAATTAAATGTGGATAACTATATAATCCAATTAAATTAACTAAAAAATTAAAGACCACAAGAAGCATCATACATCATGTCTATTGTTGAAGTATCAATAATTCATAAATAATAATAAAAATAACTATACTACTACGGATCTGCAGGAGGCTGACCACCGGCGCGCTTGAAGGATAAGAACTCCTCATACTCGTCCCGTGGAATCGACACCGATGTCGATGGAGAAGGCAGTGATGTCGGTGGAGGCCGTGCCCGCTCCAAGTCTGTGAGTCGCTGGTTGTAAGAATCCAGGGTAGATAACAGCCTCGTACTGCTATCACCCATTGAATCCTGCATCATCGTCAGCTTCTCGCCCATCGATAGCTGTGACGCCTGCAGCTCCATGATGTTGCGATTATTGGAGGCTCTAATATCATTTGTCAATTCCCGTAGCTCCGTCATGCTGCGGTCGAGCATATCCAATCGTGCGATGAGCATCGGATCATCCGCCTGTGGCTGGGACCGGGACTGGTCCTCCATACTTCGCAGCAAGTCGTCACGGAGAGACGCAATCTGACGGTCAACGGCCTCCTGGACGGCCTCCTGGACTCTGGCCGACGACTGCGAGGGCTGCGACTGCGAGGGGTGTGTAGAATGCGCAGCTGTCGGGGAGGCCCTAGATGACTGCATCGCAACCAGGGCGCCATAGGAGCCCGTACCGTAGTACGTACCCCTCTGGAGACCACCAGCTGCGGTCACCCACAGGTCGTCCGCCGACGGAGATGGACCGGGCTGCGACGAAGCACCAGCCTCTCCAGGTGTAGGTGCACTAGCAGTCGCCCGCTCACGAAGCCTAAGATACTCGGCCTAGAAAAGGTTTGGAAACTCAATAATTGCCTAAGTTATATTAAAATAAACACAAAGTAAAGTAATACTTACATAGGTCTGTGAGGCCCTCTCATCAATGAGATTTCCGTCCTTGCGATGGGTGGCCAAGAAGACGGTCACCATGTTTGCATCCTCACCCCTCTGTACCTGTTAAAAATATATTTTTTATTACTAAACTTAAATATTTTTTCCAAGTACCATTTTATGGTACTTATATTAAAATAATATATTTTAAAAGAAAAAATATACCAAACGACGGAAATATTCCGTCATCGGAATCGAGCCACCACACCACTTGGCAGCATTCTGCCTAGCCGCCTTGGCCTTCTTAGACCTTCTCGAGCATTCTGCCTAGCCGCCTTGGACCACCAACATGTGCCTCATAGGAAAGATGAATTGGCAAATGCTCCATAGAGTCGAAGAATCCAGGAGGAAACACCTTCTCGAGCTTACATAGTGTTACCGCAATGTCCCTCTCTTGCTTTTCTAGACGATCGACGAGCAACTTAGTACAACAAAGATCTTTGAAGAATATGCTCAGCTCTGTCAATGGGTCCCAAATGACCTGCGGTAAGAATTCCTGAAATGCAATCGGAATTAACCTCTCCATGAATACGTGACAATCGTGGCTCTTCATACCTACTAGTTTGTTCTCCTTGAGGTCGACGCATCTTTTCAAGTTCGACACGTACCCGTCTGGAAACTTTAGACCCTGAATCCACCTACAAAGTCTACCTTTATCCTCTTTATCCAGTGAGAAAACTGACTTAGGTTGCTTTAACTTTCCATTCCCCTCCTCTATCAAACACAATGCATGACGTCTACATATGTCTTCTAAGTCCAACCTCGCCTTCGGATTATCTTTCGTCTTCCCCTTTACATCCATTACAGTATTAATTATGTTATCAAACACATTCTTCTCGATATGCATGACATCAAGGTTATGTCTGATCAGATTGGTGCTCCAATATGGCAGATCCCAGAATATACTCTTCTTCGTCCAGTTATGGGTGCGACCAAATCCGTCACACTTGTACCCCTTAGCAGGCTCTTGGATAGCACTTGGTAAATCTTTTACCTCTTCCCATATCGTGCATCCGGGCCACCTTGGTGGTGGATTGGTCTTCTCCACAACTCCCGCACGAAAAGCATTCCGATTCCTCCGGTACGGATGATCCTTCGGCAAAAATTGTCGATGACAATCGAAGAAGCACGGTTTGCCTCCGTATTTCAAATGGAAAGCCTGAGAAAGGTCCATGCAATACGGACATGAGAGACGACCATGGGTGCTCCATCCCGATAACATTCCATAGGCCAGAAAGTCGTTGATGGTCCACATAAGTGCTGCCCTCATCTGAAAATTCTGCTTTCTAGAAACATCGTACGTGTTGGCACCGACTTCCCACAGCTGATTCAACTCATCTATCAAAGGCTGTAAATACACATCGATGTTCCTCTTCGGATTGTTCGGACCCGGGATAATAACGGTTAGGAACATATACGGAGTCTTCATGCACATCCAAGGCGGTAGATTGTACGGAGTGACGATCACAGGCCAATACGAATACTGGGAGCCTGAAAGTCTGAATGGGGTAAAATCGTCAGAGCAGAGCCCCAATCTGACATTACGCGCTTCCTCGACAAAATATGGATACTCTCGATCAAAGTGCTTCCATGCTTCTCCATCGGATGGATGATCCAATACTCCTTCGATCTGTTTTCGCCTGTGCCAACTCATTTTTTTTGCAGTCTCCTTAACCATAAACAACCGCTGCAACCGCGGCGTCAAAGGCAAGTAGTGCATCGAATCGGTAGGCTTCCTTGCACCGACAGACTTTCCTCTAACAGTGGCCTTGTAGCGATCAGCACCACAGAATCTGCACGCATCTTCATCCTTGTCGTCTTTGTAGTACAACATGCACCCGTTGCGACATACATCAATTTTCTCGTATCCCATCCAAAGCGATCTCACCATCCTCTTAGATCGATAGAAGTTTTTAGGCAACTTTGCACCCTCGGGCAAGATCTCTATAATCAAATTGAACAGTCGATTATAGCATTCTTGCGACATGTTAAAATCGGACTTGATGCTCAATAATCTTGTAACCACCTCCAACGGTGAATGATCCTCACAACCAGGATATAGTGGAGTCCTTGCATTTTCAAGCAACTCTATAAACTTTGCAGCATCGGCATTCGGTGCCTCCTCAGCTGCATCATAATTGTCCGGATTGAAACTAGGTCCCGCCGTATCATAATTGTCAGGATTGAAACTAGGCCCCGCCGCATCATAAACCATGTTCACCAACCCGTCGTCGTAAGCATCGTGGTCTTGAACATCCATATACGGCTCCACATAGGGCTCCGACTCCGATGCTAGAGATACAAGTTCTCCGTGTGCGGTCCACTGATAGTAATTCGGCGTAAAGCCCTTCGAGTATATATGATATGTAACTTCCACTTCAGGATGATATTTCCTGTTGCGACATCTCACACACGGACACTTAATTTTGGTACCGTCCATGTATTGAGGGAACGCCTTTGCGAACTGCAGGAACTGCTGTACACCCTCAATGAATTCATCCCGCACACCGCACATGTCATCAGGATGACGGTTGTACATCCACGAACGATGATGCAGATAGTAATTTATATCCATTTCTAGAAACTTCTACAAAATTGATAGTATGTATCATATAAATTATTACATGCAAAATTAACCGTACTATAAAAATCATAACTGATATAATACATATTTTTATTTATCAAAACTGCAGCTGCCCCCAACCCCATAGTACTATGAACTGCACTATAAGTGTGCAGTCAACACACTACAAATAGTGTGTCATACTATAGAACTGCAGCTGCCCCCAACCACACTCCTAGGTCAGTGTCCGTTATGGGAAAAGCAGTCATGGCATTGCACTAAGGCACCTGGTGCTTGAACAATTTTTGCATTAAAAGTTTCCCAAGTACACGGGCTATTGCTCTATGAAATGGATAACCCCATGCATTGTGACTGTACTCACTCACATTTACCGGCAGATTACTGCACTCCCTTTAGTAAAAAAACCTAACCCCCCAAACTGGCACACTGATACACACATACACTCTTAAGAATTCTGTAATCAAAACTCACCTGGTACCAACAACACCTATTAAGTACTCTAAATTCTATACTTCATATAAACACTCCATCTATACTCATATAAACACTCCATCTATACTCCCAGATATGGGATACACCTATATGAATGCTCAACCTTCACACCTATTACTTATTCTCTTCAACACATATATTCACTCAAACACCTGACTAATACACCTCTTTAAATCAGTCACCCACTGCTACTGCTTACCTTCTTCCTCAATATTTGATTACCCCTTATTCCAAGCCATACACTCATGTGTGCACTATAGTATCACTATGAATACCCAATCTTCTCTCAGATGTTGGTGTTATATCTGACACTTGCCCTCATGTCCTTCAAATCATACGAGTTCAAACCCCATCTCAAACACATCCACATCATGCCTTGCACTAGTTGCTGACTGGCTCAGTAAGTTGCTGCACAAGGATGCAGTGTTTACACTGTATTAGGACCCCCTCATACCTGCCTGCAGAAGCTAACAACCAACTACAATGCACCTAAACCTTAATGCACACTATGTTCAACTGTGTAGTGCCTCCCCAAGTTGCCTGTTGCACATTGGGCTGATGTGCCTCAAGTCTCCCCCTGCTCACTGCTAGTAAGCAGTGCTCACTGCTGCTGTTACCTCTCTCGTCGACTTGGGCCAGTCGGCCCTTACCCTAACCCTAACCCTAACCCCATGTCAACAAACCTAACCCTAACCCTAACCCTAACCCTAGGTCCTGATCAGTGTTTGTGTCAGTGTGTGTGTGTGCCGTGTCTGTGTCAGTGTCAGTGTCTGTGTGTGTGTCGTGTTTGTGTCAATGTCACATGTGTCCTGTGAGAGAGAGAGAGAGAGAGAGAGAGAAGAGAGAGAGAGAGTAGGGTTTACCGGAGTAGTCGCGGTGTAGAGCGGGTCGACGGAGCGCGGGGGGGGGGGGAATTTTTTTTCTTTTCGAAATTTCAGCAGATGGGGAAAAATGAAACCGAGACCTAATTAACCAAATTTTAGCGACGTTTAGCGACGTCCAAGAAAAACGTCGCTAAATTAAATTTTAGCGACGTCAATGACGTCGCTAAACACGTTGCTAAATATTTTTAATATAAAGGTCGCTATATACGTCGCTAAACGTCGCTAAATTTGACATATTAGCGACGTTTAGTGTCACGCCCCGATCCCGTGGAATCGTTAGTCGTCCCCCGGGCGTGACCGCCGTGCGGGCCTAGGTTGCGCTCCGCACAAGGCTAAGTATTTTCGTTTCGCATAGCGAGCACATATTCAGAGTACACAGATAATTGAAACACATATTGAAACATGGAAAAGTTCTCTTTTATTGATAATATGAACATCTATTACAAACTCCTTGAACTGAGTCATAAGGATTGCCTCTATGGGCTTACAAAAGTGTTGACACAAAATGAGATAGCAGTCCTTTACATTATATCCTTTTACTTAAACTCAAAATATAAGACCTTGGGTCGGAACGACTGCTTTGCCACGAAGTTGCATGGTTGCTTGGTGGCTAGCTTCTAACTTCAAAATGCTTCTTCTTCTTCTTCAAAATGCTTCAAAGGTAGCACGGTCGAGGCGTGCCTACAGCTGGACTGGATTGGGGGTTTGTCTCCTGCTCCTCGCTCGGCTCTCCTTAGCGCGGGAAACCTGTTTCAACGATGGTCAGTACATCGAAACGTACTGGTGAAGGCAAGCTAACCCAACTATACCAATCAACACGTTGTTTTAATGAAGCATGCATATTTGTGGGTTTCTATCTTGCCTTAGTTCATTTTACAGCAAGACATATATATAGAATCATTGAAATAACTCGCCACCGTTCGGTGACATTTACCTGCCCGTCTGAACCACCTGCATAATACTTACCTTGCCTTCCCTGCCAAGAAGACACAAGTTAGTAGCAACAGGTTTAAATATACAAGGGGGATCACTGGCATGTTGCCATAATGGACGGGCTAGTCTCAGTACGGAGTGCCGTGCGACGCATAGATCAGGACGTCCCAAGGCATTCCGTCCTATAGCAGGCGACTATCATGAGTTCCGTCCGGATCGGATCGGTGCCGGTGCCCCAGCGACCGTCCGCAGGAACTAAGACCTTGTGCACAAGTTGTCCGTGATCAACGCAGTACACTAAGTTAGCAATCGAGGCAAATCAGGGCATATCAGGAGCAGGGCAGTACAGGGCAAGATTTACTTTTGCATAGCCTATCTGTTCAGTTTATGGCATTGAAAATGAGTTCTATACATAGCACAGTTCTAAGAAGAAATATACATTCTAACTTATATTTATGCATATGATGAACATTCCAAACGAGCAAGCATATAAGTAACCGTTCACCGGTTTCATCGACAAGCAATATTTCCCAAGTCTATTTCCTTATTATCTTGATATCTTTTAGTTATTTACTTGGTATCGTTTGATCAGGCAAAGCACGAACACAAGATTTAGATGTGAAGACTAGCAAGTAGGGCTAGCTAATCGGGTTGGTAGCCACTCACTTTGGTAGTCGGAAGGAAAAGAAAAGAAGTGCTTTAGGCGTTCGCTCGAGCGACGACTACAGCTGGTTCACCTGTATTGACACGAACAGCTGATCAGTACTTCTTTCTCTCTCTCCCTTATCGGAATTGAAGTGCAGTCCTAAGAACGAAAGCAATGAAATCCATCGAAACCGTTCAAGAAAACCCAAGCAAATCCGAAAACCAACTCAAGGCACGAAAGCAACAAGCGACAGCAAAAACTAGGCAACAAAGAATGCAGCGGAGAGGTCCCTCCTGACTCTGCCGCTAAGTCGATCCTTGGGGCACGGTCCACTGAATATGGGAATCGATTCCGAAGAGACAAATCCATAACGAGGATGAGTTCTTGATTCAATCTATCCCGATCGAACGATACCGTCTAGTATTTCTTAGCCGCGCTCCCCGAGTAGGGGGAATGGGGCACCACATCCTACCTAACTAATTGGAAGTTTCGTCCCGAAACTTAAGGAATAAAACCTACCACTAGGAAATAATGAGGGGAACCGTTCCCTCATATCGGATTCGAGCTCCCAAGTAGATTCTTCGACAGAGTGATTCCGCCAAAGCACGCGCACTAGAGGAATCAAACGGGTCCGAAGCAGCTTTTCTTTTCTATCCAAAATTTGTACCGGCTGTTCTACATACGTCAAGTCGGGCTGAAGGTTCAGTTGTCCCAGGTCTACCACGTGGCTTGGATCGTACACATATTTTCTAAGTTGGGAAACATGGAATATATCATGTACGTCAGCTAGGGATGGTGGTAGAGCGATCTGATAAGCAACTGAAGCAACCCGCTTTAGTATTTCGAACGGGCCGACAAATCGTGGACTTAGCTTTCCCTTCGCTCCGAACCTGCTGACCCCTCGCATGGGCGAGACCTTAAGGAATACCCGGTCACCTACTTGAAACTCTAGCGGTCTCCGATGAACATCCGCATAGCTCTTTTGACGACTTTGAGCTATCTTTAATCTGTCCCGAATCAGCCGAACCTTCTGGACGGTCTGCTCCACGAGCTCAGGGCCAAGTACTTGCCGCTCCCCGACTTTGTCCTAACAGATAGGAGATCTACACTTCCGCCCGTATAACGCCTCATACGGCGCCATTTGAATGCTTGATTGATAACTATTGTTGTAAGCAAATTCGGCTAGAGGTAGATGAAGGTCCCAACTAGTCTTCGTGTCCAAGGCGTAGAGTCGCAGCATGTCTTCGAGGATCTGGTTGACACGCTCTGTTTGGCCATCGGTCTGTGGATGGTAGGCAGAGCTGAATTTCAACTTCGTCTCCATTGCTGACTGCAGGCTTCCCCAGAAACGTGATATGAATCGACCATCTCGATCGGAGACTATGGTTACGGGCACGCCGTGAAGTCGGACGATTTCGTTGAGATATATCTGAGCCAGGCGGTCGGCACTCCAAGTAGATTTGATAGGCAGAAAGTGAGCTGACTTGGTGAGTCGATCGACGATAACCCAGACTGCATCATGTCCCCGTTGCGTCCTCGGCAAGCCAACAATAAAGTCCATCGTTATATCATCCCATTTTTACTCCAGAATAGCAAGGTTCTGAAGCTCTCCGCCTGGTTTCTGGTGTTCGGCCTTTACTCGTTGACAAGCCATGCAATGCGACACAAACTGCGCCACATCCCATTTTAAGCCGTGCCACCAAAATGTCGTGCGAAGATCCCGATACATCTTAGTGCTACCCGGATGAGAAGTATAACTAGCATAGTGAGCTTCCGTGAGTATCTCTTGTCTGAGGGCCGCGTCGTTCGGAACACATAGTCTTCCCTTTACTCGAAGCATCCCATCCGCGCTTACCGCAAAGTCGGACGCCTTTCCTGCCAAGATGAGGGCATGTATCTTCTGCAGGAACGGGTCGTCCTTCTGAGCGGCCTTTACTTTGTGTAACAAGTCAGGCTCGAGGCGCAGTTGAGCTACTTGCGCCCACTTCTTATATCTTATTTTCAGTGTGATACCCAGTGATTCAAGATCTCGGCGCAGCCTATCATCAATAACCAAACTCCCTACAAACACTCGACTCAATGCGTCAACTACTACGTTTCCCTTTCCAGGCGTGTATCTGATCGTGAGATCGAAGTCGCTGAGGAGTTCAAGCCATCGCCGCTACCGAAGATTCAAATCCTTTTGAGTGTACAAGTATTTCAGGCTCTTGTGGTCCGTATAGATTTCGCATGGCACGCCATAAAGATAGTGACGCCACAGCTTCAATGCAAATACTACCGCGGCAAGTTCGAGATCATGCGTTGGGTAGTTCTGCTCGTGAGGCTTTAGCTGTCTAGACGCGTAGGCTATCACCTTATCGCGCTGCATCAGGACACATCCTAGACCTTTTCCTGAGGCATCACTATATATTTTAAAGTCATCCGGTCCGTTCGGCAGAGTGAGAATTGGGGCAGAGATGAGGCGCTGCTTTAACTCCGTAAACGAAGCTTCACAGTCCTCTGTCCAAGTAAACTTCGCACCCTTTCGTGTCAACTGAGTCAAGGGCGAAGCAATCCTAGCAAAATTTTGTATAAATCTTCGGTAGTACCTTGCCAGACCAAGGAAACTTCGGATGTCGCTAGCTGACTCCGGTCGTTTCCACTGCGTGATTGCTTCTATCTTCTTCGGATCAACTGAGATGCCTTCCGAGGAGATGATATGCCCCAAAAACGAGATACTGTCCAGCCAAAATTCTGATTTGCTTAATTTGGCATACAACTTGTGGTCTCGAAGGGTTTGCAGCACCATCCGCAGGTGTCCTGCGTGCTCATCCCTAGTCTTCGAGTACACTAAGATGTCATCGATAAACACCACCACGAATTTATCGATGAAGGGCCTAAAGACACGGTTCATCGTATCCATGAATGTAGCAGGAGCATTCATCAGTCCAAACGGCATCACGGAAAACTCGTAATGGCCGTAGCGGGTTCTGAAAGCAGTCTTGGGCACGTCTTCTGGCTTAATCTTCAGCTGGTGATAATCCGAGCGAAGATCAATTTTTGAAAACACCGTTGCCCCTTGTAACTGATCAAACAAGTCATCTATCCGTGGTAGAGGATATTTGTTCCTGATTGTGACTTTGTTTAATTCCCTATAGTCTATGCAGAGGCGTAGTGTTCCGTCCTTTTTCTTCACAAAGAGCACGGGAGCGCCCCAAGGAGACACGCTCGGACGGATGAACCCGCGATCAAGTAATTCCTGGAGTTGGCACTTTAATTCATTCAGCTCTGCAGGTGCCATTCTGTACGGAGGCTTTGAAATCGGCTGTGTATTTGGAAATGTGTCTATAGTGAATTCAATCTCTCGGTCTGGCGGCATACCGGGTAGTTCGCTCGGGAACACATCGGGGAACTCTGCCTCAATGGAAGTTGACTCGACGTTTGCGTAGTCCTGCCGTGTGTCCCGAACCGATGCTAGGAATCCCTCGCAGCCTGTGTAGAGCATTCGCCGAGCAGATTTTGCCGAAATCACCATGCAGGCCCTGGTCGCATTGTTCGCTGGACTACTGGTGTAACAGAACACGGCTTCTCCGGGCAGACGGAAAATGACTCGCTTCTCTGCACACTCAATAGTTGCCGCGCACGCGCCTAGCCAGTCCATTCCCAAAATGATATCATAGTCCCGTACATCAAGAACTAAAACATCAAGTGACAGCTTTCTCTCCCCAATACAGATATAACCGCCTAGGCATGCTGAACAGACAGGAATTTTTGTACCAGACGGGGTGCTAACGCTTAAATCTAAATACAACGGAGTCATTTTAACATTGTTCTCCGTGGCGAAGTTTGTAGAAATAAAGCTATGGGTTGCACCTGAATCAAATAGAACGCTAGCAGGTATATTATTGAAAAGTAAGGTACCTGACACGACGGTATCCGAAGCTAATGCTTCTTCCCGTGTCATGGTGTAGACTCGGCCTTGAGCTTGATTACGCCCTTGCTGAGGCGCCGCTCGATTTGCCTGAGGAGCCGGAGTCTGATCTGGTTGTTGCGGTGGACGACGCGGACAGCTGCTAATCTGATGGCCTGGATCGCCGCAACGGAGACAAGTCCCAAGCTTGCGGCGACAATCTTTTTCGATATGCCCTGGCTTCCTGCAAAAGTTGCAGGTCTTGCTAGTGTCTCCACGCTGTTTACCGCCGTTATTTGGACGCTTTGCAGCGTTGTTTCCTCTATCATTGCCTTGGCGTTTGTGATTGGAAGTTTGCACAGCGCCGGCAGCAATGTGAGGATACTGCGGTTCCAGGGAGAGGGCATGGTTTAATACTTCCCGCATTGTCTGATACTGCGGAACGGACACGTGTCCGTGAATACCAGGACGTAGCCCTCCTTCGAATCGTCTGGCTCGACTCGATGCATCCGGTAGATAAGCGGTAGCAAATTTGGCCAGTTTGTTGAATTTTGCCGAGTATTGCTTCACCGTCATACTGCCCTGCCGGAGATGAACGAACTCATTTTCCCGTTGACGTCGTAGAGGTGGGGGTATAAACTCCTCCTCGAACGCGGCATGAAAAGTCGTCCACGCGATCGCCTCCTCTCCATGGCCAAGTTGAAGAGATCGTCGATGCACGTCCCACCAGTCATGCGCGTTAAGGCGAAGCAATAGTTGGGCACAGGTGACGCACTTGTCTTCCGGCACTTCTAGGAGAGAAAAATGATCTTCAAGCTCGGCGAGCCAATCTAGGGCCACGATCGGGTCCTCAGTCCCATTAAACTGCGTGTTGCAGACCTTCTTGAAGTTGCCAAAGGTGAAGGCAGTCACTTCCCTCGTCCTTGGCGCGGGCGGTAGTTCAACTTCAAGCGCTGGCTGCTCCACTGGTGTAGCTGTCGTTGCGGCAGAATGGTTGGAGGCCAGGGTCTGGACAAGCTGTTGCAGGGTATCTACCTGCTTTTGTTGGACTGAGAGCCGGGCCTCTAGGTTGCTCTCGAACTTGGCTTGGCGGGCATCATCCCTCTGTCGTTGCTCCGTGAACATTTGCATCACCTGCTGAAGGGAATCTGATTGAGACATGCCCCTTTGGCTCCGAGAGCTTCCTGAAGTTTCAGAACTGCTCTCCTGAGTCCTTGTCTCGCCTGGCGCCAGCGTTGATGGTTGCGCTTGCGTCGTTCCTTGAAAGGAAGGTAAATTACATCAGGATCATAATGTATTATGGACTTATTGCATGAACGTATCTCATTTTGGCCTTAACGAGTTCAGGAGTTCGCACAGGGATTTATCGTTAAGGGAACTTTTCCAGTTTAAGAGTCAAAGGAACTTTGAATCTGTGCTCTGATACCAACATGTCACGCCCCGATCCCGTGGAATCGTTAGTCGTCCCCCGGGCGTGACCGCCGTGTGGGCCTAGGTTGCGCTCCGCACAAGGCTAAGTATTTTCGTTTCGCATAGCGAGCACATATTCAGAGTACGCAGATAATTGAAACACATATTGAAACATGGAAAAGTTCTCTTTTATTGATAATATGAACATCTATTACAAACTCCTTGAACTGAGTCATAAGGATTGCCTCTATGGGCTTACAAAAGTGTTGACACAAAATGAGATAGCAGTCCTTTACATTACATCCTTTTACTTAAACTCAAAATATAAGACCTTGGGTCGGAACGACTGCTTTGCCACGAAGTTGCATGGTTGCTTGGTGGCTAGCTTCTAACTTCAAAATGCTTCTTCTTCTTCTTCAAAATGCTTCAAAGGTAGCACGGTCGAGGCGTGCCTACAGCTGGACTGGATTGGGGGTTTGTCTCCTGCTCCTCGCTCGGCTCTCCTTAGCGCGGGGAACCTGTTTCAACGAAGGTCAGTACATCGAAACGTACTGGTGAAGGCAAGCTAACCCAACTATACCAATCAACACGTTGTTTTAATGAAGCATGCATATTTGTGGGTTTCTATCTTGCCTTAGTTTATTTTACAGCAAGACATATATATAGAATCATTGAAATAACTCGCCACCGTTCGGTGATATTTACCTGCCCGTCTGAACCACCTACATAATACTTACCTTGCCTTCCCTGCCAAGAAGACACAAGTTAGTAGCAACAGGTTTAAATATACAAGGGGGATCACTGGCACGTTGCCATAATGGACGGGCTAGTCTCAGTACGGAGTGCCGTGCGACGCATAGATCAGGACGTCCCAAGGCATTCTGTCCTATAGCAGGCGACTATCATGAGTTCCGTCCGGATCGGATCGATGCCGGTGCCCCAGCGACCGTCCGCAGGAACTAAGACCTTGTGCACAAGTTGTCCGTGATCAACGCAGTACACTAAGTTAGCAATCGAGGCAAATCAGGGCATATCAGGAGCAGGGCAGTACAGGGCAAGATTTACTTTTGCATAGCCTATCTATTCAGTTTATGGCATTGAAAATGAGTTCTATACATAGCACAGTTCTAAGAAGAAATATACATTCTAACTTATATTTATGCATATGATGAACATTCCAAACGAGCAAGCATATAAGTAACCGTTCACCGGTTTCATCGACAAGCAATATTTCCCAAGTCTATTCCCTTATTATCTTGATATCTTTTAGTTATTTACTTGGTATCGTTTGATCGGGCAAAGCACGAACACAAGATTTAGATGTGAAGACTAGCAAGTAGGGCTAGCTAATCGGGTTGGTAGCCACTCACTTTGGTAGTCGGAAGGAAAAGGAAAGAAGTGCTTTAGGCGTCCGCTCGAGCGACGACTACAGCTGGTTCACCTGTATTGACACGAACAGCTGATCAGTACTTCTTCCTCTCTCTCCCTTATCGGAATTGAAGTGCAGTCCTAAGAACGAAAGCAATGAAATCCATCGAAACCGTTCAAGAAAACCCAAGCAAATCCGAAAACCAACTCAAGGTACGAAAGCAACAAGCGACAGCGAAAACTAGGCAACAAAGAATGCAGCGGAGAGGTCCCTCCTGACTCTGCCGCTAAGTCGATCCTTGGGGCACGGTCCACTGAATATGGGAATCGATTCCGAAGAGACAAATCCATAACGAGGATGAGTTCTTGATTCAATCTATCCCGATCGAACGATACCGTCTAGTATTTTTTAGCCGCGCTCCCCGAATAGGGGGAACGGGGCACCACATCTAGTGACCTTAATTGAACTAATAGCGACTTATCTTTTAAAATCTTAATAAAAGTCGCTAAACGTCGCTAAATGTCGCCATTTAGCGACGTCTAGCGACGTTCTAATAAGGAGTCGCTAATTTATATATTTTTAGCGACGTTTCTTTTGACGTCGCTAAAATACGTCGCTAATACCGCTTTTTCTAGTAGTGTACGTTCGGGGTAGTCCTCCACCTCTTTTGGCCTCATGTCCTTGCTGACAACCTCTACATGGTAAGCTCGTGCCTTCGACCTGCTATCAATACTCCTTCATAAGTCTGGTTGTCATATCCCTTACCAGTTGTAGAATCTCCGGGTGAAGCCCCTGTTCGAACCTCATTGCTCTGTCTGACTCAGTAGCCACCTTAGTTGGATAAAACCTACTCAGCCTACAAAACTCTGCTACATATCCATCCACAGTCCTACCGGCCTTCTTAAGACCGATAAACCTCTGTTGTAGCTCATACTGCACTATAACTCTAAAGTACTTAGCCCTAAATCGAGTCCTAAAACTGTCCCAAGAGATAGGATGCCTCAAGCCGACTTCCACTGATGCCCACCAGTCACGGGCAAGGTCCTGAAGCAGCAGTCGGACCTGGTCAACTTGCTCATCATCCGGAACCCTTATCGCTGCCAGAATGAATTCGATGTCTTGGATCCATGCATCTGACCTGATGGCATCCTTTGTGCCGTCAAAGTATCTCATGTTAAGTCGACAAAATCTGACTGATGCCCCCGAATCAGTCCTTTCGCCTCTCTCCAAAGCCGTCTGTAAACCCTGACTTAACAAGACTTTCTGCTCTTGTTGTTGAAACTGTTGGTGCTATTGCACTACCATCTGATGTTGCTATGTAGCCATCATTCCCCGAAGGATCTCTAGTAATGCCGGGGTATCAAGTACCACTGGTACTACTGGAGGTACGGGGATCTCAGGGGTTGGTTGCTCAATATGACCAACTTCTAGTTCCCCTGTACCGGCTTTCTCAATTACTGGCTCTACCCGAATCTGACTCTGAATCGGTGCTTCCTCCCATTATTGCCCGGGGGAACCCTGTCCTGCCATGCTTGCTGCTCCAACAACTGAAGAAGACCTAAAGTAAGGACAAGAAATATCAAGAATAGGACGTGAAGGATCAAGTAAACAATTGATTCGATAGTCAAGCAAGGCTTCGAGAAGAACGAATTCAGGATTCCAAAGGTATGTGTTTGATTGAGATTCCTTTGACCATAATCCCACAAGTCTGAAATCATAGACTTGCTTGGGTTACTACTAAAACCTTGTCACGTTCCAGTATCTGAATACGGAGGCGGACATGGCTAGCTACCCCGTACAAGGTACTATACATCGTACGATGATCACAGTTGTAACTAGACAAGGGGGTGCATACACAAGCAAGTCACTTAGGGTCACACATCATATCTATTATCTCAATCAGTAAAGTAAGAACAATAAACATAGAACATATATTACAAGAAAGTAAGTCATCCCAAACGTCCAACCACAACATTCTGGAACCAACTGTAGAAAATAAAAAACTGGCAGAGTAGCAAAAGTACATGACCCTGACTAGCAAAAGTATGATTAATTATAATCATGTAAAGGAAACCAAATGTCCAAATTTACGGATAACAAGTGCCGGTGGCTAAACGCCCAAAAAAAGTAAAATATATTCTTAACAAGCAGGGAAGAAGAAACCCACTCGTGTCCTTTAGCGACCATCCGCCTAGTGCGCGCCATCAAGAAGGGGAAAATAAGATGGATCATCTGGAACTGGCTCGAAACCTGGCCATGCAAAACCAGTAGGGTTAGACCCCAAATAGCAAGTACCACAAAGGAAGCACAAAATGGAGAAACAAAACCCAAAGTGATAAATATGTATAATATAGGTTCTGTGTCATGGTTTCGGTCAATAGTTTATCTTAGCATAATAGCCCAACCCTACAACCAAACAATGACAAAGGTTGAACCATCACACTATGCTAACACTACCAGAAAAAGTCAAATTAGCGACGTCAAAAAACGTCGCTAAATGACAAAAAAATGTCGCTAATCATGTTTAGCGACGTAATTAGCGACGTTTTACAGAAGTCGGAAATCGGCATGTCGTTGAAAGGAAAAATATCGCTAAACGTCGCTATACCGACATTTTTTAGCGACTTAAATGTGTCGCTAAATTAGCGACGTTTAGCGACGCAGCGTCACTAATTAGCGACGTAAACAAACATCGCTAAACGTCGCTAATTAGCGACTTATATAGCGACGCAGGCAGCGACGTCTTTAATAACCTGGCAGTACTGCCATGTCAGCAATTTGCGACGTACAGCGACGTATTTAGCGACATTTGTAGCGAGGTATTTAGCGACGTTTATTAACGTCGCTAATTAGCGACGCAGTTAGCGACGTGTATAAACGTCGCTAAACGTCGCTAAACGTCGCTAAAAATGTCGCTAATTTTACAGAAAAAATAAAAAAAAATACTAAATTGTTTCCAAACTATTATTCCTGTAATTTATGAAATTTTAATTAAAAATAGACCCGGAGCAACCCTCCGTTGAATTCTCTGGGTTCGCCGACCCCTTCGGTGGAACACTCAACACCGGTAAATTAACATCATTTAATATGAGTAAAAAGTATCACAGTCGTACAATACACACAAATATTATAGACAGACCTAAAGCAACCCTCCATTAAAAATTTTTGGTACGAAATAACACAAAAAATATATAAAATATCACAGTCACACAATACACACAAAATAGAAGTATCACAGTCACACAAAATGCATAATATATAAGTATCACAGTCACATAATAGGCATAATATATAAGTTGTTTGTATCACACAATAACTACAATAAAAGTATATGAAACATCACAGTATCAATCTCGAGGATATCCAATACGCTGGGACACATACCAGTCCCTCAGATACTGTGCATAAATAGCGTCTATGTGATCAATCTCCGCTATGGGTGCTGGGTGACTGGAACTCCCCGTCTGAGATACAGCAGATGGTATCTCTTCCTCCTTAACAGTATGAGGCATCACTTCCTCCTTAACAGTAGGAGGTGTCTCTCTCTTGGGTGCCATCTGGTAAGATAGATAAAAACAAAGAATATAATTGATAACATATATTACTTAAGACAGACCCTTAATAATACGGAATGGAAGAAATAGATGACTCACAAAGAATATAATTGATAACAGATATTAATTAAGACATACCCTCAGCAGCCCTGCCTATAAATTGTTTGTTGTAGTATAATAATAATACGAATCATAAAATATGAGATTATAATAATGATACTAATCATAAAACTATTCAAACACAAATCTCATACATATGATTTGGTTTATCAGTCACAAGTTGCTTCTTATAACTATCTGTATAAAACTTGTTTATAAACTATACTAATATTGATCACAAATTAGTAGGAGAGATCACAGTTTTTATCACTCACTAGGTGCAAAGCCTCTTTGCCATGGAACAAGAGATATGGGGTTCTTAGGGGACTCTGGCCTTTGGGATGTCATTGATCTCAAAACAAAGTTTATAAACAAGTTTTCATGTCCTTGCTGCTACAACTTCTGAGTGCAATTTGAATAAAAATATTACATAATTTTAATAGCTGACACCAGTTTATATACTATATTTATACTGTACTCCCGACGAGGTTTTACTTTCATAAATCACCCATCAAATAAGATATTTACACCGAGTTTGATCATAAAATTCTATATGACTTTGAAAAAATATGCCAAATGTAGTTTGGTACACTTGATATGAGGCCTGGCATCTTCTCGAGGTTTTTTTATTAACTTTTTTATGGGTGCTAAGGAATTTTCCAATCCCCAGAGATATGGTTTTTGAATGATAGAGATTCCCTTCTATCGCTCTTATTTGACTCTTGTTTGCTGCAATCAAGGTTAGATTGGACGAGATGGGAGGTGCCTCAACCTAATATGTTGTTGAACTCTAAATTCATAAGTACCCAGTCCCCAACCTGCTTATCTCTGGACTGATCATCCACATCAAGTATGTCCACAGAAGAACAAATTATTCCAGTTACAACAACAACTTAGTTTTGCAAAGAAAAATAGGAAAGAATGACACAACTTTCTAGACAAATAATGGGCATTCAATTGTCCAGTGCATGTTTTGAAGTAAGGCATTCTTCTGAGCTAGTTTATACTTTTGAATCATGCTGGAATATTGGATAATTTAATTTCTATAACTCATGAATTTTGGGTAACCCATAATAAACCAATAATGTATACTTTAAATTGAAGTGCCCAATGGATTACAATAAATTATCATATACCAAACTTGCAAGTATAATTGCTATATGGACATCAATTAGTATCTATTTGATTTGAGTGACATCAAACCAATAGTTAAGACTCTAATAAAAAGCCCACTATACCATCTTAATGGGTTGACTCCAGGACCAAGGTGTTCAAGTAAATGACATTACTGATCGACTAATACAAGTGATAGAATGAAACATTATAAAATTTCTGGGAGGATATATATATATATATATTATATTCTTTTTGTTTATTTTTTTATTTATTTATTTACTTAATTCCTTCGGGGAACAGTAACTCAAAGGATTTATTTACTTATTTTTATATACTTTTGTTTTTATTTTAAAAAAATTCTTTTTTTCTTTCTTTTTAGCTAATTGCTTTCATATATTCTTTTAGATAATTATGTTATAATTACTTTATTACTATTTTTTTATTTATCTACTACATAATAATTTTATTTGTTTACTCGATATTTTATATATTTATATTTATTTTAATATTTGTATTATAAAGCATACATCTATGTCTTTGTATTATAAAGCCTTAATCCTGATCAAAAACCCTAACCCTAACCCCAGGTCAAAAAACCTAACCCTAACCCTAACCCTAGGTCCCCATCAGTGTCTGTGTCTGTGTCAGTGTGTGTGTGTGTCGTGTTTGTGTCAGTGTCACATGTGTGTCCTGTGAGAGGGAGAGAGAGAGAGAGAGAGAGAGAGAGAGAGAGAGAGAGAGGGGGTTAGGGTTTACCTAGAGGAGGAGGAGGAGGAGGAGGAGGAGGGGGGAGGACGCGGCCGGAGGGGGGAGTACGCGGCTGGAGGCGGGTTGCCGGGAGGGAGGAGGGGGCGCCGGAGGGAGGAGGGGAGCCGGAGGGGGAGGACGCGGCCGAGGGGGGTCACCGGAGGGAGGAAGGAGGAGCCGAAGGGGAGAGATCGAGAGCGGATTTGAATTTTGGGAGAGGAAGAGGGAGAGATCGAAGGAAATGGGGGGAATCAGCCCTAAGTAAAAACTTTAGTGACATTTTTAGCGACGCCAATAATGACGTCGCTAAATTCTAAATTAGCGACTATTTAGCGACGCCAATAATGACGTCGCTAATTTACGTCGCTAATTTAGAATTTAGCGACGTTTTTAGCGACGCCAATAATGACGTCGCTAAATTAGTGACGTTTAAGACGTCACTAATGACGTCGCTAAATGTCCAAAATATATACGTCGCTAAAAACGTCGCTAAACGTCGCTAAATAAAACATATTAGCGACGTTTAGCGACCTAAATTGAACTTATAGCGACTAATCTTTTAAAAAATGAATAAAAGTCGCTAAACGTCGCTAAATGTCGCCAATTAGCGACGTCTAGCGACATTTTTACATGGAGTCGCTAAATTAGCGACGTTTTTAAATAGAGTCGCTAAAAAATGTCGCTAATCCCGCTTATTCTAGTAGTGTAATCCATGTCCCTAGACTACTAACAAAATAATACAATCACAACCAAGTCCAGTTATATAACGGCTAATCAATTGTACGGCTTTCTACCGTGGAGTATGAGTTATCTTAGATTAGATGCATAAGAGAAATTCTCAGATCGTGAGCTGTTTAGTGGGACTAACGGAGCCATAGATATCACATAACACTTGTATATTATGCACCGGTCCCTCATAAGGCTACTATGTAAGATCACATAGAATGTATTGTACAATATAAGTATTCAGATATTGTAGTCCACTAGTGCGGATGTGACCAATATCTATGGGACTCAGTCTTGCACGTCATGACAGTTGTTTGAGGTGGCTAATGTGCACGATCACGGGATTTCACCCCTCCCAATACTCTACCAATTTTAGTTACCTAAGTTAATCCTATAGTTATGTTAGGAATCCCATTGTGTGGTCACATGATCAATCCTCCTATATGTCATACCGTAGTACGGCTACGCTAGATACGAATACACTTTGTTACTTGATAACTCAATTGGATTCACCCGAGCATGATGCAACAAACAATAAGTCCTAGCCACGCTTTGGTAGTTGACCCATATACCATTCCCGTGCTGGGGAAATAATATAATAATATCACATATCGCATAGTATAGGAGTCATTCTCGAAGCAAAACCCAAAACAGGTAATCTCATAGCACATAGCATATTATGTCGCACCTCAGTGCATATTTATAATATATGTACACGTAGCACGTAGTAATTGTATCAGCACGGATACAAAAAATTGGGTCGAATTACTAAACTTTTAGTTGGTCATATGAGCCCTATGACATTGGGGCACATGGCTCATGTTATGCATATAGCTAGTTAGTCGCTTATGACATAGTCAATTCTAGCACATGGTCATGTCTAGCACAAGGTCAGGTTACTAGGTCTATTCTTCCTTAGGATCAATCACAAGTAATTGTCAAGACCAACCACTAAGAACAAAAAAATATTCCAAGTAAAATAGCCAAGTCGCATGCACAACTTGGCGCATGAGACGGGTGCCGCATGGACTGTCGGCCGTATGCTACCTCAGGCCACATACAATCCCAGGCCGCATGCTCCTCCAAGCAACATACGATCCCAGGCCACATACTCCTCCAAGCCGCATACGATCCCAGGACGCTTGTTCCTCCAAGCCGTATGCTCCGGACAAAAGTCCACTCTCTTGGAACAAGTGCCGAAGTGATGTTTGTCATAGAAAAATGATTGAAGTGATGGATGTGATAAGCCATAAAGTGTGTCAGAGAGAAAAGACAAAATCATAGAAATATGTGCCCACGGTTCAGAATCATGCATATAAGGAATATTGGCCGCATACTCTCCAGGCCACATAGGTCATTCGGCTGCATTTTGCTCTTTTGGACTTTAGAGAATTTCTTATTCATTTAGTGAGTGAAAACACGAGTTCAAGGATTAGCTCCAGAACACTTGTGTGATGGCAGTCATGCGTCCAAAAAGATGGACGCATGCTGGTTAATATGCGACAAAGAACTCAGGCTGCATAGCACTCAGGACGCATAGCACTCTCCAAGCCGCATAACTCGCTGGCAGCACGAACAATTCATCTTTTCCAAACAACAGGTTCCGCCAAGACGGAAGCTCCAAAAAACTAAAAATTATTTTGACCATAAAATTCTTATTTTAAGTCCAAATCAAGTAAACCAAAAGCCAAAACGCTTGAAATTAAAAGATTTATCATTTAGCAAAAATAGATTTTCAAAAATATATGTTTAATAGATCAAAACCAAGAAAACTCATGAAACCCATAAAAACTCTAAGTTAAAAATATAGATCGGCACTAATCCATCCACCAAATCTGAAAACTCCAAGTCCTAAAAGTGTAAAAAATCATGCAAAGAACATAATAATTAATTAATATGTAGGATTTCTCTATTTCTTATATAAGGTGTACTTGCCTATGGAAAAAGGGGAAATAAAACTAAAGAGAGAGAAATAAATGAAGAAGTGAAGAGAGAGAGAGAGAGAGAGAGAGAGAGAGAGAGAGAGAGAGAGAGAGAGAGAGAGAGAGAGAAGGTTGGGTTATATATAATAGGGTTGAGGGTTGAACTAAGGGTCTCATGACTTGAACCAATCCATAAAATAAACCATAGGCAAGTATACATATGGTTAAACCAAAGAATGTGTCTAGTCTCCATAACATGCAACCATGCTAAAATAAAATATATTCCAAATATGTATATCGAGAACGGAGAGTGACAAGGATTTAGGCTTCGTCCCTTAAAAGATCTTTATCATTTGGTATTTCCATCCATAATATCATCATTTATGAGTTTCTATCAATCCATATAAACTCTTTTATATTCTTAAGCATATCGGTAACTCCATCCAATAAATTAGTCATAGTCTTCTAATATCTGAATCTTTCCATCTTTCTTTCATCATAAGACCATATGTTTCAAAATCATCCTTTTTTTTATTTTAGCAACCTTTAATACCATTTATAAGTATTTATACCATTTTACTCATAACCTCTTGAAAATCATAAATCCTTATTTCATAACCATTCTTAAAATCTCATGTTTAGCATTAGATTCAAATCTTGTGCGCTTCTATCTGCAACCTCCAAAGTATTTACAATCTAAAATTTAATCATTAATCCTACTAA
This sequence comes from Iris macrosiphon, assembly GCA_036927795.1. NCBI lineage: Eukaryota > Viridiplantae > Streptophyta > Magnoliopsida > Asparagales > Iridaceae > Iris > Iris macrosiphon. The sequence goes on along the minus strand of JAYESA010000011.1, from coordinate 92,030,741 downwards.
TTTATTCTTCTAATCCTTAGTTCCTCTACCTTTTATCTACATTATTCTTGAAATTAATTTCTTGTAGGTTAATCGTCTAATGATGAGTATCATCTATAAACTACCTAAGCATGATGAAACCTTTTAACATCTTTCTTGATGGCTTTTACTTTATTAAATTTTTATAAAAATCCTTCTTTATTTCTACATCACGTCATGATATCGTTCTCTTAATTCTCATGGATTACAATCATCATTTCTACAAAAATCCTTCTTAGCCGAATTTATACAACCCCACTTTATGTCTTTGAATTCACATATTATTCTTACATTGACTACTCAACCTATTCCTAAAATCCTTCGAACCCCAATGTAGTATCTTGACCCAAATTATTATTTCTTGATTCGTATTATAACCTCAAAATATTTATCAAACTTCATGTATAAGATTTTGATTTATAAGCTCGACATCTACTCCATTGATCTTCCTATATTTCATAAGTCTTATCTTGATGCAAGAATTATGTTCAACAATGACAGATATTCAAGTTAGAGTGAACAAAACAAGTAAAAAATAGATTTGAGTAAGGTTCAAAGTAAGATTCTCAAGGGTTATACCTAGAATTCCTTCAAGAATTCCTAATCTGTGATTGAGTACTCTAATTTCTAGAATCTCTTATAATCCAATTAATCATATTCTATCTCAGTCACACAACAGTATGACTAACCCTAGGTAATACCATGATATCGTACTATTTGCGAAGACGTGACCTCCATGGGCCACCATAAAAATGTGTCATGACCCACAGTCGGATGTTCGAGCACGACTGTTTATATTTTTGCCTTTGGAGTAGTAAAGATAGTCCCACATTGGCTACACTACCAAGTGGGTATCTCAATATAATATTTTGTATGTGTTGAGGTATGCACATGAGGTATGGTGGGGCACATAGATGCCATATAGGGGTATTTTATTAGGAGAAAAAATGATTAACTCCTCAATGAAAGCTTTTAAGATTTTTGTCATGCTCTTGGATATTATTCCATAGGAGCTAAGCCCCAAAGGGGCTTAGCGACTCGGACTCGAGCTTGGACTCAGGCTCAGACTCGGGCTAAAGGGCACAAACTGGCACTTTGTTGGCGCACTTTGCACGTCAACATCGTCGCAAGGCACTTGTGCACTTTTATTGTGCTCGTGCGCTCATTTTATGCGCAAATTTTATGCTCGGGTTGCATGCGCCTATTGCATGCGCATGTTGCATGAACGGGCGCTGAGCGGGTGCTGAGAGAACATTGAGCGGGTGCTGAGCGGGCGCTGAGTGGGCTATGTATTGGGCTGCGAATGTGGGATATCAATTTTGTATATTGGGTATAGTCCCACATTGGAAAGAAGAGGAGGATGGGCTTCCATCATTCCCTATATAAAGAGCCCTCTAGCGTCCTTTTAAGACACACCAAAATTTAGGAAAGTGGAGTCTAAAGGAGTTCATTTGAGTCACAAAAAAGGTGACCAAGAGCATTCAAAAAGTTCTTTTGTGAACTTGTTGGCTCCTGGGAGTAGATCGTCGATAGAGGACGAATCTTGCTTTGAGCAACGATGGTCTTTACCACTCCAGTAAGAATAATTTTATTATGTCTTCTTCACATTTTTATTCTTTATTTGTTCTGTCTGATTGCAACTTCATTTTGCAAGGATGGACAACGCTGGTTTCTGCCAGTTTATTTCTGGAGTTGGCACTCGTCTTGAGTTTAGATATCCGTTCAGGAATATCTTGTGCCATCCTAACAAGCTCGTTTGGAGTTTTGTTGCCACCTTCCTAATAAGCTCGTTTAGAGTTTTGTTTCTAGCATCTGTTCATTCCATCTGAAGATCTGTCTCAGGAAATAATAATCTCAAAGCAAGATCTGAGTAAGATGGATAACAATCGTGCAAGTCTTCTTGACACAAGTTTTAACAAACTTGAGAAGTTTAACGGGGAACATTACAACGTCTGGAAGAGAAAGGTCAGCCTTAATCTCCAACTCGTAGATGTGGACTACGTGTTGAAAGATCCTAAGCCTGTTATTCTGGAGGGTGAAGATGTTACTATTCGGGCGATTACAACTGCAGGAGCTAACCAGAACAAGTGGAGGAGAGACAACAACCTCGATAAATTGCTGATTCTCAACTCTATGGATGATACTCTGGCGGAGTCATACAACAAGATGGACCATGCAAAGGTCATCTGAGAGGCTCTTGAAAAATATTACAAGGAGGATGAGAACAACAACAAGATCCACATGACAAAAAAAGTTTGGTAGATGTGATTTGAGGACGACAAGGCGATGTTGCCTAAAATAAAGGAATTTCTCAAGGTACGTCAAAAATTTGAGGATGATGGTAAGCCATTGGTCGACTCTTTCATCATAGGAGGGATTATTGCCAAGCTCCCACTGGTTGGAGCAAGTTTATCTCAGACATGCACCAAAAGAAGATGGAGGTTAGTCTTGATCAACTACTACACAATATCCTTGTGAAAGATGAGATAAGGGCTTAAAACAAAGTGGATGTACTGTCCAAACAGTTGGCGACCAACTTGATGCATACTGGTGACTCCAAGGGGAGGCAGAAGGCTTCTCACAGAAAAAAAGACTTCAACCATCTGGAGGTGAAGTCAGCATCATTCAAACCAAAGCCTAAGAACGATGGGGCTTGTTTCAACTGTGGCAAGAAAGGCCATTTAGCAGAGACTGTAGATACAAGTCCAAACAAAAAAGACCAAGGTGAGCCTAACAAGGTTTTCATGATTGCGCAGGTTGCTACGACTAGCGTCGACACTGAGTGGTGGGTGGACACTAGCGTATCCTACCATGTTTGCTTAAAGAAGGAGTTATTCACCACATATAAACCTACAACTGAGAAGGTTATGGTGGAGGACAAATCATAAGATGAAGTATATGGGATCGGGACAGTGGTTCTGAATCTGACATCGGGGAAGTCGCTGACTCTTCAGGATGTGAAGCACGTACCGATGATGGCTAAGAACTTGATCTTAAGAAGTCTTCTCTACAATGCAGGCTTGAGGATGGACATCAATGCTGGGCAGATGGTGATATTCTATAAAGGAAAATTCTTAGGAAAGTTTTTATGTACAAAAGGGATATTTAAACTTTAACTTGTAACTCCTGCCATTACTATAAATGCAGTCTCTTCTTTTAGTAATTCTCTCGAGTTATGGAATAATAAACTAGAATATGTTCATTGTAAAATAATAAATAAGATGTCTAGTCTAGGGCTTATCTTCAAATACGGGGGTAAGAAGGTGGAGAAGTGTGAGATCTGTGCGCAAACAAAGATCATAAAAAAACTGTTCAAATGGGTAAACCGAAGTATCAATCTTCTGGAGTTGGTGCACTCATATATCTGTGACTTTAAACAATTCTCCACAATGGCTGGGATAAAGTATTTCATTACTTTCATTAACTACTACTCAAAGTATGCGTTCGTCTGCCTGCTCAAGTCAAAAGACAAAGAATTCGAGAAGTTCAAGCAGTTCAGGGCTGAAGTTGAACGTCAACTGGACAATAACTCAAGAGACTCAGAATGATCGAGACGAAGAGTATATGTCTACTGAATTTGCATTATTCTGCAAAGAACATAAAATTATCAATTAGATAACTGCTCTGTATTTTTCTTAATCAAATGGAGTAGCAGAAAGGAAGAACAGGACGTTGAAAGAGATGATGAACTCTATGCTGTTAACTACGGGTCTTCCAAACTATTTTTGGGAAAATCTACGCTAACGACTACATTCATTCTGAGTAGAGTGCCGTATGCAACTTTCGATATCACTCCTCATAAACTCTGGTTCAAGGTCAGACCTAACTTGAATGTCATTTGAGTGTGGGGGTATCTGGCATATGTGAAGTTCTCGGACTTGAAGATACAGAAGCTGGAGACAAGGACTACAAAAGCTATATTCTTGGGATATGCTGAAAAGAGTGATGCTCGGAGGTTTCTTAAAATTGAGTCTAACTATATCATTGAATCTCGTGATGTAGAATTCTTCGAAGATAAATTTGTAAGGCACACGAACGTTGTTATTATGGATATTTCAGAGAATGATGTAAGTGCAACGGAGGCTATCGCTTCCAATGAAGATGTAGTCCAATGTTCGAACCAGAACTCGCAGAACCAAGAACTAAGCGGGTGAGGAGATAGAAGGACTTCGGAGATGATTTTGTCACCTATCATATGGAAGCAGATTCGCTTACCTATGATGAAGCGATGAAGACTAGAGACGCTGTCTTCTAGAGGAAGACTATAAATGATGAGTATGACTTAATAATCTCCAACAATACTTGGGTGTTGATCGATCTACCTGAGGAAGCTAAACCAATCGGATATAAATGGATCTTCAAGAAGAAGATGAAGGCCGATGGAACTGTTGACAAGTTCAAGGCAAGGCTGGTCGCCAAGGGATTTTCTCAGAAGCAGGGGATCGACTAATTCGACACATATGCTCCAGTAGTGTAGATGATGACCATCAAGATGTTGATTGCTATAAATGTAATCCATAAGCTAGTTATATATCAGATGGATGTGAAAACAACATTCCTAAATGGTGAATTGACTGAAGAGATTTATATACAATAAGCAGAAGGATTCATCGTCAAGGGCCTTGAAGATAAAGTCTGCAAGTTGGTGAAATTATTATACGGTTTGAAGCAAGCTCCCAATATATGGCATGAAAAGTTTGATAAAGTTATAAGATCAAACAACTACAAGGTCAGTGAGACGGACAAGTGTGTTTACACAAAGTTCGCTGATGGGAGAGGAGTCATCGTTTGTTTATACTTGGACGACATGCTTATTCTAGGTACAGATCTAGCGCATGTCACTGAGACAAAGAAGTTTCTCTCATCTAAGTTCAGTATGAAGGACTTAGGGGAAGCTAATGTTATCCTGGGGATAAAGATGGACGGACACTGGAGTGGCATTTTTACAGTCTTATTATATTGAGAAAATGCTCACATGCTATGGATATCAGGATCTTCGAGGGATCGATACTCTATACAAGTATGACAAAAAGCTGAAGCCAAATCCGAGGAAAAGTGTTAGGCAGCTAGAGTATTCAAGAATCATCAGGAGTTTGATGTATGCAACAACTACCACAAGGCCTGACCTAAATTTCATCGTAGGGATGCTGAGTCTGTTCATGAGCAATCCAGGTGTTTAGCACTGGAAAGTTGTGAAGAGAGTAATGAGGTCTCAAAAAGACTCAGAATTATGCACTATACTACATTGGGTATCCGACAGTAGTGGAAGACTTCAGTGATGCAAGTTGGTATTCAGAAGTAGAGAGCTAAAAGTCCACAAGAGGACACATCTTCTCCATGGATGGAGCTGCTATATCGTGGAGGTCAAAAAAGGAGATAATGCTATCTCATTCCTCGATGGAATCTGAGTTCTATGCACTGACGTCTGCAGCAGATGAAGCAGAGTGGCTTCGGGAGCTCATGTATGATCTTCCAGTAGTTGGTGCACAGATTCCGGCAGTATCGATATGCTGTAACAACCAGGCGACTGTAGCAGTGGCATCAAATGACCTCTTCAAAGGTAAAAAAAGGACTGTGCGCCTGAGGCACATGGTAGTGAATGATCTTATCAAGACTGGAGTCATTACAGTGATTGATGTTCGGAGCCAGGAGAATCTGGCCGATCCGTTCACCAAATGTCTCAAGTGCCAGCTAGTCGAGGATACAACAATTAAAATGGGCTTGAAGATATTTTGATATTCTGTCATTGTAATTCTACCATAAAGTTTTATGCTAATAGTTCAAAGAAAAATCTACTAGGCATATAGATTTTGGTTCAAAGAAGGATCATTGGCTGGAAGAATATCAGGAACAGTAGGTAGTCCTTTGAGACATTGAGGGATTTCAGACCCAGAACCACTGTTGCTTACTATATGTTCTTTGAGTAAAACAAAATCCTATGAGAGGATGGCTTAGACGCTTTAATGAGTTCTAGGATATTTAGAATATTCGGCGTGCTTTACAGGAAGCACGGTAGCATAACACTACAAAAGAGCAGAGAACTCTGTGCTACAGTAGGTGACACCACCATAAGGTTCCTCGATAGGGTAATGCCTCAGCTTTGTGAATTATGTCACAGCGGCGTAGCACCGCATATAGGCATATGGCCTAATACTGTAAAATGAAGAGTGGTTGGCACCACTAAAAAGAGGCCGGCATCCTCATGTTACAGTGGTGTGACACCACCAATAGGTACCTAGATGGGGTAAAGCCTCGGCTACGTGAGCCATGTCATAGCGGCGTAACACTGCAAGGAAGCACAAGGCTTTATTCTAGGTAGTTTGGCACTAGAAAGAGGCTGGACCTCATGCTATAGTGGATGACACCATAATAATGTGGGACCTCGGCTTTGGGCCATGTCATAGCGGAGTAGCACCGCAAGGAAGAGCAAGGCTTCATGCCAAGGACTCTTTAAAAGAACTTACCTATAGCATATGAAAAGAGATATAGGCCATCTCTTGAGGGTAAACTTGTAGACGCCCAAGATACATACACTGAAATCAGACGTGCACAGGGCCTTTAATGTGCAACCGGAAGTGCAGCTGATGTCTTTGTTTGAGTGGGAAGAATTGCAGCTATGGTACAAAATTCAAGGCTTAGTCTATTCTTGTATCATACTGTTATTCGACCAATACGGAAAGATTTAAGTCAAAGCGACATCTATCCTAATTCATGATGGGCAGTCACTGTGGGGAACGTTCAATCGATATATTGAGATATATAGGAGATTACTGGTATTTTTGCCTTTGGACTAGTAAAGATAGTCCTACATTGGCTACACCACCAAGTGGGTATCTCAATATAATAATTTGTATGTGTTGAGGTGTGCACATGGGGTGTGGTGGGAAATATAGGTTCCATGTGGGGGTATTTTATTAGGAGGAAAAATGATTAACTCCTCAATGAAAGCTTTTAAGCTTTTTTGTCATGCTCTTAGATATTATTCCATAGGAGCTAAGCCCCAAAGGGGCTTAGAGACTCGGGCTCGTACTCGGACTTAAGGGTACAAAGTGGCGCTTTGTTGGCGCACTTTGCATGTCAGCATCATCAGCATCGTCGCAAGGCGCTTGTGCACTTTTGTTGCGCTTATTCGCTTGTTTTATGCACAAGTTTTATGCTCGGGTTGCATGCACATGTTGCATGAACGGGCACTGAGCGGGTGCTGAATGGATGCTGAACGGGCTATGAATTGGGTTACGATTGTGGGATATCAATTTTTTATATTGGTTTTTTATTCTTATATCAGAAAGAAGATGAGGATGGGCTTCTATTCTTCCATATATAAAGATCCCTCTAGCCTCCTTTTGAGACACACCAAAAATTAGGAAAGATGAGTCCAAAGGAGTTCGTTCGAGTCACAAAAAGTGGTGACCACGAGCGTTTCAGAAGTTCTCTTGTGAACTTGCTGGCTCCTTGGAGTAGATCGTCGATAGAGGACGAATCTTTCTTTGAGCAATAGTGGTCTTCACCGTCCAGCAATAATAATTTTATTCTATTTTCTTCTTATTTTTCTTTTTTCTTCGTTCTGTTTGATTTTAACTGCATTTTCCAAGGAAGAACGAAGGTTGTTTTCGTTTTATTGGTTCTTGTTCTATCTCAATTGCAACTGCATTTGCAAGAAAGAACAACGCATGTTTCTGCCAGTTAGTTTCTAGAGTTGGCACTCATCTTGAGTTTAGATCACCGTTCAGGAAGATCTTGTACCATCCTAACAAGCTCGTTCAGAGTTTTGTTGCTACCTTCCTAACAAGCTCATTTAGAGTTTTGTTTTTGGCATCTGTTCAATCCATATGAAGATCTTTCTCAGGGAATAACAATGACTGCATGGGACGTCCAACCTATATCGCGGTATCAATAGTAGAATGCAGTCTAGACCTCAATAGAAATCATCTTATTAATCACAAGTACAACTAGTATCAACAAAACCTCAATCACAGTATACTAAGGAAGATATACAAAAAGGAAGGTAATCCAAATAACTAACTAATAGAATAAAACTAGAGCATGGTACTGAAAGAAATACTAGCCTAGATCTCTACAGAAGTCACCTCATGGTCCACAATGTAGAAAAAGTTTTGACTATAACATCACTCTGAAGTCTAGGAACGTAGGCACAACAAATCCTAAAAATATTATCCAGTCAGGATGAAACGTATACAAACACCGAAAGTAGTTCTAATACATAGTAGATATTATAAAACAGTAAATAATAATAAAATACAAGATGAGGAAAGTAAAACTGATATTATGGCATGGCAAGTAATGAAAAATAAGTAAACATGAACAAATACGACATATGTCAATAAGTAAGGAGTGAAACAAGAAAAACAATAACTATCTAAGTATTTTGAAGTACTACTTTCGATATGTGATCGACTAAATAATACTTAGCAATGTCTAATATGATACGGCTCAATCATATGTGAAATGTATGATTAGCTATGAACAAGGTCTAATAAATATGACTCAATCATACGTTTATGATTAGCTATCAATAAGGTCTAATAAATACGGCTTAAACATACGTATATGATTAGCTATCAACAAGGTCTAATATGGTTGATCACATATCTAGTTAGTACTCCCCCGCCCCGACTAGTACAAATGGATCCGAATCATGACATGTTATGACACATGAATGTCACTCCCCGTTCACGGTATACGTACTTGAAACGTATTACTTCTTGTTTGCATGCTAATTAGGTTGCATGTCATAGAGTCTAGGCCCATTCTTTGGTTTAATTTATCTCATGGTCTATTTTGTGGGTTGGTTTGGCTAGGAATTGAACCCATGGTCTAAACCACAACCCTTCTTATATATATATATATATATATATATATATATATATATATATATACACCAAAACCTTTCTCTCTCTCTCTCTCACATTCTTTCATTTTCTTTCTCTCTTTAGTTTTCTCCCTCCCTCCATAGGCAAGTACACTTTACATGAGAAATGGAGAAACCCTCCATATTATTAGTTCATTATGCTTGTGGTGTGATTCTTAGCATATATAATACTTGGAGCTTTCGGTTTTGATGGATAGATTAATATAGATCTACATTTCTAACTTCGGTTTTTCATAGGTTCCATGAGTTTTTCTTAGTTTTGATCTATTAAAACTTATTTTTTTCTAAAAATAGTAGTTCCATGAGTTAGAACATTAAATTTTGTTTGATTTTGGTTTATTAATCACCTCATTTGGAGTTATAATGAAGATTTTATGAAGAAAATAAGTTTTTGAGCTTTGTTCTCAGACCTGTCCTAACATGGACGATGAGCAGTGCGTCGTGCGCACCATCTTGCCATGCACACCATCTTGTCGTGCACATCGATACACCACGCATGAATTTCTAGCCGTGGTAATGCGCCGTACATAGAATTCTTGCCGCACGCAATGTGCCGAGCATAAATTTTTGGTCGCATGCATGCAATAAGCGCGCATGGAATCCTTGCCGCGCAGCAGTGCACCACACAAGGAAATTTGGCCGCACACAGTGCACCCCGTGCATGATAATCATGATGACTGTTTTTGCCTATTTAACTAATTTTGTAGCTAGAATCTTATAAAATTCAAAACATGAAAGTTTTAGATCTCTGTCTTGCCTTTCTAAATATTTTTGAATCACCTTATTTGGAGTTCGGATGAGGGAGTTATGCCTAATTTTCTAAATTGTGTTAATCTTGATTTTGGAAATTTTTTTGGACCTTGTGATTTCTTGTGTTGATCATGGTAATTACAAGTGTGTATGGATTATGTAAAACCCCCTTCCTAGAAAAATCGTATATACCTTTTTATTTATTAATTATTAATTTAAATTATAGTAATTAGGCTAAATAGGAGAAATAGATTTTTAATAATTTTTATTTTAGGTGTTCGGGCACTTAGAGGACTTATGGGATCATCAGGAATTTTTCGAAATTTATTCCATGTAGGAGACCCCTTGAGCAGATGCTAGCCTAACGGTGTGCATTATCCTAATCTATAAATTTTCTTATGTATATATATATATATATATATATATATATATATATATATATATATATATATATATATACAAATATATATATATGTATATATATTTAAAAAGAAAAAGAAAAGAAAAGAAATAATAATATAATAAGAATTAATAAGTAATAATATATTACTACTAACTTTAATCCACTTAGCAAACATTCCAACTTGCTAGCAAACTTGCTAGCAAGCAACGTTAGCATTCCCATCACCTTTCCCATTCCACTTTAAAGCAGCCAACTAGCAAAACCAATTCCATGCCTTTCCACGGACACAGCGCCAAGTTGGAAAGACCCCCCCCACGGACCGAACCATCCTTTCTTCCTATTCCTATTCATAATATATATATATATATATTATTTCATAAAACCCTAACCTAAAATCTCCAGACCCTCCTCTTCTCATCTAGAGCTGCCACCGCAGCCAGAGAACCCCGCCAGGCCGACCAAACCATCCCGACGACCCCGACCTCGCGCACTGCAGATTCCCACACGAGGCACCTTCGCTCCGGAGTAGTTTTTCATCGACTCGCTTAACCAAACGTCGTTCCGTCTTCACCAGTATGCTCACCCCTTAACCCTCTTCCATATTTGTATAATAGTCGACCTCGAACAACGTGTACCCATAGGTGAAAACAGCGTCCAAGTTGGCACGAGCAGACCGAATTCTGGGATCGCAGAAAACTGCGGTGACCACCCATGTTGCCGAGTTCGTATCTCCCACCACAGAGATCCGAATTCGGTGATTCTTTTTGTTATGTGTAGAATACTTGACCTAGTTTATTTTCTATTAAATAACCCTAGGTTATTAGCTGTTGTGGACAGAATTAAATTCGTCACAAAACTCCGCGAACCCACTTTTCTAGAATTCTAAAAGTTGTAAAACGGAGTGCGCCCCGCCAAACGGGACCGCCCAGCCGTGTACCAAGTGTACCGAACGGTGCACACAGCATAGTCGGACACATAAAAATTTGTGGAAACTGATTCGGACGCGTGTGCGCGCCGAAATCAGGCCGTATCCGCGGACACACCCCGTGTCGCAACTTTTGTGGAACTCGCGCGTATTTTGTGCACGCTTGTCAGATTGCGATGAAACTTGCGCCACTGGACTCGTGGTAACGCGCTGGTCCTGTGACCCAATTTTCACGCAATTCTGAGATGGTTGACCAAATCGCCAATTGGCGGGCCCCACAGTTGACTTTTTGGACAAAATTGTGTTCGGCTCATCGGAATCCACATTTGGACATACCGTTGGGTTCGTATTGACATTTAGAGTTGTTTAACCTATAGTTTGTCCCATTTAGAGACTGTTACCCTCGGCACGCTTTTCGGTGCAAAGTAGGCCACACTTGGACCCTACTTTTGCCCGAAATTACTGTTTTGCCCCTGTGTCCAAATTGGACGAAAGGGATATGCTTTTTAGCTATTTTGCTCATTCCGAAAACGTTGGTGATGTTTATTTCAGCATCCGAAGATGTTTGTTCGGAGTCCTTAGTTTCAGGTTCCGTGTCCTTGATATTTGGGCGCGTACACTTTACAGATTTCTTGCCAGGCAAGTATACCTTGCCATTGTACTGTATTTACATTCCATATGAGGCATACATGTTTATTTTCTATTTATTTAGTTTATTTATTTTAACTGCTATATAAACTGTGCGTCCAAGGAAACTTGGGTGCAACGACGGTATCGTCGTACTATGTTTTTATTTACGTATATGCATTGGACCTACTTTATGAGACTACCTCATCTTCATGAGGCATTTATGTTTCATTGGCCATGACACTATTCTTACACGAGTGTGAGTCACATGTAGGACACGAACTTGCGTACTCGGCTGTCCACTGGTACGTATAGGTCGTGCGACGGATAGGGATAACTGCCAATAGAAACTTTGCATGCTAGTAGACCTGGCGGTTATTAGAGGTTTATCATATCATGGACATGACATGCTTAGAGCATTGGCGGTGATGACCACTATATATTATGTACTATCAGGCGGGCTACCGGCGTTCAAAAGATGATGTACCTTTTAGGCCCCTGGATCTCCAATAGAGAACCATGCCAAATCCCAGGTTTTCAGCCAGATTGCTCACTTGTGGGGAAAGGTGTTCTTAACTGCATTCACTTAGACGGTTAGGCGACCCCAATGGATGTTTATTTTCAGTACTTTATTGGCATGTGTTTTTTGTATCTTGTTACGTCCCTCTGAGGACCTGGTCCCTTTCCAGATATAGATGAGCAGGAGTACCCACAGGAGTATGGACCTGGACCTGACGCTACCTATCAGTCTGAGGCGATCTTACCTTCTGATTATATGTGATTCATTTGCAGCTGTTTAGAGATTCTAGTTGCTATTCTTTTTCTAGATATTTACTCTTATATTAGAGTTTATTCTCTTCTCTCTTTAGTAGTTTATTATAGTCGATTTGTAGTGGATTTGTTTCCACCCGACTATCACACTTTGAGATTCCTATTTGAGACTGCTTCTTTGATATTCAGTTATTGATTTCCATTATTCTATTATTTGTGTTGTGGATGAGATATAGAACTGCATGTGACTTGTTGTGACATATATTACCACTGTGGATTGGATATTCATGTACAGCGTACGTGTGTATATGGTTTCCATATATTGGAGTTCATATACATACGGCTGGCGTGTTACGTATTCCTAGTCCTACGTATTTTGGGATTGGGGCGTGACATGTTTTTGTGGTGGCCCATGCAGGTCGAGAATATATTGTCTCGGTTACGTTACTGTACCGAACAAGCCTGCGTATAGGAATAGAGTATAAAGATCTCATCCACGCTTGACTGAAACTCATCCTTCTTATTTAATACTTGCATCCTGTTTGATTTCTGTACTTTTCTAATCATTTCGTACATCACCTGCAGAGAGATGGATTTGCAAAATGGATGCACTGCCGCCAATGGCGACACAACTTCTGGAGTCAATGGTCAGACTCAAGGAGGGACCCCAATGATTCCCAGGCTTCCGGGGCCAGATGGACAGACTCACACTCCAGTTCCATCTGATCTTTCCGCTTCACCTATTGGGAACCTTCCACCTGTCCCAGTACCGCAAGATGGCCAAGCGCAGATGTTCCAATTCTTTCAGATGATGATACAGGAACAAAGGCAGCAGGCAGCCGAGCAGAGGCAAGAATTTTTGGCAGCCCTGGAGAGGATGGCTGCACAGGCTACTGTACTAGCCCAAGCACTAGCTCCAGTATCTCGAGCTAGGGTTGGATCAGTAAAGGATTTTGTTCAGATGGGTCCAAGGCAGTATAAGGGCACTGAGAGCCCGGAGGAGACTACCAACTGGATCACTCACACGCAGAAGCTACTGGAGGCATCGCAGTTACCTACGGACCTATGGATGACGGGTGTACGGACGCTTCTAGATGGTAATGCTCATCACTGGTGGGAATCCATGGAGCGCCAGTTGGGTACTTACCAGACTTGGGAGCAGTTCTTGGAGTGCTTTGAGGGAAAGTACTTCCCGGACACTGTCAGGGATACCTTGTATGATCAGTTTCTTTACTTGCAGCAGGGGAACCGAACAGTGGACGAGTATGATGCCGAGTTTAGTCGACTCAGCAAATATGGAGCTGCTTTGATACCAAATGACTTGGATAAGGCTAAGAGGTTTCATCGAAGACTGACCCAGGAACTACAACATTATACAAGCTCGCAGTCCCGAGTCTCTTATGCTGAACTACTGACAGAGGCCAGATTGCAAGAAACTATTAGCAGAGGAAAGGGAGGTCAGCTGAGGACACAACAAGGATCGGCAAGGATACAGCAGGAACCAGTTAGGACACAACAGGGAGGACCTATCAGACGTCCCTTGGCACAGCAGCATCAGCAACACAGAGCCTGACCGTACCAGATTCCGGAGAAACCCTAATGTAATTATTGTGGGAGGATCAGACATGTTTCGAGAGATTGTCGGACTCGCTTGGGTCAGTATATGAGATGTGGCTCTGGACAGCACCTGGCGAGAGACTGCCAAGTGCAGCAGACACTTCCACCGTCAGTTCAGAGACTAGCGCTTCCAGCACCGAAGATAGCACAGCAGATGGTTAGACCGGGAGCACCTCAACCCCCAGCAGTAGGAGGATTTCAGAGAGGACCACCGCTACCAACTCAGGAGGAGCAGTATATGAGGACTGGACATGGACAGCCGTAGAGGAACGGGCGAGCTTTTGCATTGGAGGTAGATGACATGGATCATGAGGTGGATGTCATAGCAGG